>JACEGR010001845.1:0-149231 GCA_014170235.1 Listronotus bonariensis | reverse complement strand
GTTTTTTAAAAATTGCAAAAATTTATCTGCACATACATCTAAGCCACTTTTACCAAAGCACTAAAAGGTCATATTTTAAAGAAATATCGACTTTTAAATGAGTCTAAAAGCTTTCTACCATATAAGTTATATAAAAGCAACCAAAAACGATCGCCAAAATTAAAATACCAACAAAATCAAAGCCAAACTTACTGCTGATTAAAAAAACTGTAAGGAAGCTACTCTCAGCGATTTTTTGCCTCCAGAAAATGCCCTGCTAAAAAGGACACGGTAACAAGAAAGGGTGTGAAAGAACAATAAAGATATTTAAATGATAGCCTAATAAATATTTTTGCAGATTTTCAGATAAACAGTAAAAATAAGAATATCGTATTTAACTTTCTGCGAGTTTACGCCATTTAGGTTGTGGTCCCACAAAACTTTGAAAGGATTAACCATAATTTGTCTATACAGCACTTAAAATACTAAAAACCACAGAAGTTCTCAAGAAGTTTTAAAGGCTTTTGTGTTGTGAAACAAATTAGAGAAAATGTGTCTTGAATGAGGATTGTGAAACTTGCAGAAACCAGAAAAGTTATTTTATTTATTTATTTATTTATTTATTCAGACATACACTACAGAGTATAAACTCCAAATGGTACACAATACACAAAAAAATACAAAATCACAATACAGACCTTTTCCTCTACCCGCTGCACCAAATTTTGTACCTTGGTTCTCTCGAGGATTCTCGTTTACACCAGATTTCCTAGAAGTAAGGGAGCTATTTTCTAAGGCCCTACAATTTCTTTCCAGGAATTTATAAAGATCATCATACTTAGGAATAGTGTTGCTGCTATTTTCTAATTCAAATCTAGTTTTCAATGATGGACTAAGTTTTTGTAATAACAAATTAAATTTGGTAAAATCCCACATATCATGACTAAACTGATCTAAGGCGGCTAAATTTTCAGAAAATGTCGAAAGTAAATTTCGTAAATTTTCAGATGACTCATTTTTACCACGGCCGCGTTATACAGCGAAAACCAATAATCAGTTATTAAAACACGTTCATTTTGATATCTAGCCACAAGCGCATCATATGCTGTTGCGTAATTGGCTTCCGTAATAGGAAGACCTTTTATAATAACAGCAGCATCTTTTTCCAAATATGACGTAAGAAACTGAAAACGTTCAATATCAGTTAAAGATGGATTTTTGTGTATCAAGTTTTTATATAAATCAAAAAAGGTAGGCCACTTCTTTATACTACCATCAAATTTTGGAATCACGATCTTTGGAAGCTTTATATTATCACGCCTTTCATCCGAACTATTATTAGAGGCACGTTCCGTATCCGTTTTTACTATAACATTCTCAACAATATCACGATAAATGCTTTTTATTGAAAAACAAATACTTTCAAATTTTGACTGATATGCATCCTCTTTGTCAAATTGTGCATCATCAACAAGGGCAATAATTTCTAAATGGAGGTCCTCAAAGTTACTTTGAATTCTACTTAACTCCTCAAAACTTGAGCGAAATTCAGAAATATAATTATTATCGGTTGAGGCCTTATGAGCAACTTTTTGTAAGCGCTCAGCTTTTTGCATGATGGCCTTTCGCTTTCGCTGAAGCTTTGTTAAAATAGAAAGTTCAACTTCTGGCATTTTTTTTTTCAAAGCAACAAAAAAATAAAACAAAAAAATAATATTAAATTATTATTATTTTTAACAAAATTGGCAACAACGCAATTTGCCTATTTACTAATGTAAATAATTTCAAATAATTTAATAAAGTTCAAAAATAAGCGTGAATACCACTAAATAAAACTTCCAAATATTTAGCGTCAAATCAAACTTGATACACAATCACGCAATACAAAAATCAAAGAAAATTTTTAAATTCACCAAAAAATTTTAAAAATTAAAATTTATTGTTATTATTTTTAAATTTTGCCAAACTATTACGCAAAATAAGCCTATACACTATTCAGTATTAATTAGTTAATCAAAGCTCATTCCACAAAACGATGTGCATTGATTATATCACAACAAATTAATTAATACCTATGCAATTAGGCTATTTAATAACACTGTATACATTTTACAAAGAAAAATGTGCTATTTGGCACCACTACAAAAATATTTTCAAAAATTCCACCGAATTTTTTTAAAAATACAAGAGAAAAAATTGTTTAATTCCACAACGAATTAATTAAATGCAATTTTTTCTAACAGTTTTATGTGTCCAACACCAATAAATGTTTAACCCAGCTAACACAAATTTTAGACAATTAGCAACAACAAAGCAAGTCTAACTTCAAATATTCAACTTTAATTGCCGCAAATATGTCTTAATAATATCAGCTTAACGTCAAAAAAACACGCAAAATTTTTCAAAAAATAACACAATATTTTCCAAAATATGTATAATTAATTGAGCTATATTAGTTTTAGTAAATTAAATAATATTTCAACTTCTTTAATTAAGTTGTATGTATTAAAATAATTTATCAAATAAAAACTAAGTATTGAAATGTAAACAATAACAAATTTTGACGTTTTCGTTGCCAAAGAAACCGGGCATAAATATCAACAACCTAAACCATTTTTTTGCCAACACAATAAAAAGCAATAAAAATGCTTGTCGTAGCATAAACCAAAACTGGAATTTTATCTCTAATTTTTTTGTTCCTAATCTGGGTACAATATAAAAGGAGAAAGAATGTACGATTTTTATATGTTGAATTTAATAATTAAATTATAATTTTTAAAATTTAAATTATTAACACAAATGAAATTACTGTATTCCAACAGGACTTTTCCATCTAGGCTCGAAGACCAAATGTTGCAAAGGACCAGTCGGTTTTTGCTTTTAAAAACCGACAAAAACAAAAAAAGGCAATAAAAATAATATTATAAAATTTGATTTTTTCCGCTCACGACAAGAAAAAATAATGATGTCACACTCACCAACTTATATACTTCGTGATATTCTCCCGGCCGGGCTTTGATAAACATGGGTTGAGACACTTAAAAACCATTCAAATTCACTTCTATACACAAGTGGCCACACTACCGTATTGACTCGTTCTCGGTAGATTTTCGAGTGTTTTGCGTTTCCAAGTCGTGAGAATGCGCGCAATTTCATTCAAAAATGAGAAATGACATTCCTTGGAAACATTTGGTCAAACCTAATTTTGGCGGCAATATTCAAATATGAGAAACTAATTTTATCAATTCTAAACACTATTTCTTAAAATGTTTAATGGTTTATCTTAAAAAGTAAGAAACAAGGAGGGTAACAACATCCTGTGCTCACCATGTATATCCCTTAACCCTAAAATTGAATTTGGTTACTTTTTGTTTTTCAAAGGTTATTTATTTTAAAACTTTTTATTACAGAAGCAGTAAATCCAGACGAAACGACGATATGGCTCCCTTTCAAACAGCAGTAACATTGAACACCTGACAATCGAGATGGCAGAATTGAAATTATAGAAGTTCAAATCCTGCCACAGGATGACAATTGGGGTGAAAACACTACTGCCATTACAGGAAACACATCAGAACAATCTCAATCGACGGAAGACGTAAGCAATTGGCCAGGTGAACCAGATACGGGTATAGGTTTTATGTGTCAGCGCTATGTAGGTGCTGTGATTATATATGTATTATCAACAGTAGCCTTTTTAAGTCCTGTTGCCATGGTTGTTTTTCCAAAGTTAGGTTTTTTCCTGCTCTGTCAAATAGGTTAGGGTTAGCTGATGGTGACAGGTTGCTAGCCTGCGGAGCTGAATGTAAAGGTCAGCTAGTGTCTTTAGCATTTAAAATGGCTATTCTTTCTATTGGGGCATGGGCCGTTTTTCTAAGAAAGCCACATGCTACTTTACCAAGATTTTTTCTGTTTCGAGCGGGTGTATTACTGTTTGTTTTGGTTTGTAATTTTGCCTATTGGTTGTTTTACATCGTACAAGTGACCGAGACGGCTAGAGCAGCAACAACACCCGAAGAGACTGTAGATTATAAAGCATTAGTTGCCTATGCCTCTAGTCTTACCGACACTTTACTTTTTATTCACTATTTAGCAGTAGTTCTGGTCGAAATAAGGCACTTGCAGCCGTTGTACTATATAAAAATTGTCCGAAGTCCTGATGGCGCTAGCAAAGCCTATGGAATTGGTCAGCTTAGTATTCAAAGAGCTGCTCTTTGGGTTTTAGAAAAATACTATACCGAGTTTCCTATTTACAATCCCTATCTCGAACGCGTTCCTGTCTCGAAATCTCGCAAGACTTCTACCAGTTTTAAATTTTATGAGGTGGATGGTGTAAACAATTCGCAGATTCAACAATCTCAGTCCCGCGCTATGCTTGCCGCGCATGCTCGACGGCGGGACTCTAGCCATAATGAAAGATTTTACGAAGAGCACGAATATGAACGTAGAGTAAAAAAACGTAGAGCCAGACTCATCACTGCCGCTGAAGAGGCTTTCACGCACATTAAGCGATTGCACAATGATCAAGTGCCTGCGATTCCTATGGATCCACAAGAAGCAGCTCAAGCCATTTTTCCATCAATGGCAAGAGCATTGCAAAAATACTTGCGCATTACTCGGCAGCAGCCGAGGCATACAGTGGATTCCATTTTAACCCACTTAGCCAACTGCCTTAGTAACGATTTGACCCCAAAAGCGTTTTTAGAACCGTTTTTAGTGAGTGAGCCAGTTTTACAAAACGACAAAGAACAGAAAGAAGTTCAAACTTGGGCTCTTATATGTGAGGAGCTCTTGACAAGACCTATTGCTGATGGTACATTGTTTCAATTGAGACAGAATGATGTATCCTTGTTGTGTGAAATTAAAAAACTGCCGCATTTAAATATTACTGAGGAGGTTGTGGATCCAAAAAGCAATAAGTTTGTTTTGAGGTTAAATTCTGAGACGTCTGTATGACCCATGTATACATCACTTGACAGACTGATTTAATTTTACATATCATTTTGACTTTCGTATATATGTAGGAATAGTGCCCAATTTACTTTTTTTTATTCAATATTTTGGTAATGAGTGAGATTTATTTACGACTAAAGTGTGATTAGCCATTTTAATTTATTGTTAGGTATTAATTAATTATTTAAATGGAAGCTTTAAGTTAAGCAGTATTTTAAAACTGAAAATTAACATTGTTAATTTTTGTAACTCAGAGCCTGTAGGTGTTAGGATATACAGCTAGGAGCTCAGCAGCTACTGTTGCATTTCTGCTGAAGTTAAGGCGAAAAGTTAATTTATGAATTCTATTACATTTTGGTGCTTGCATTATTAGATTCCAGAGTGCTTAGATAGAATTTTAAATTTTATATAGGTTTAACATTTTAGTATTATTTGAAATTTATTTGTCCGCAAATAGGGTTTACAAGATGACCAATAATATCCTAACAAAAGATTTTGCTGGTTTGGAGAATATAATTCGCAATAAAAACATTGTATTTTGTTGTACAGGGTGGGTAAAAATACAAAAATAATATTTCACGTAAAGGTGCTTTTAAATTAGAGCAAACACAAGTGAATGAATGAATTCGTTCACTAAGATAATTGTATTTAAAAGGCGAACCGAACGGTTAGGTTGAATTCTCACATTTTTCAACGAATGTTGGTAATGGTGCATATGTTTACAGGCAACAAAATCTAATTTAAATGCACCTTAAGAGTATACATAACCTTGTTTCGAAAAATCATAGGAAAAGTCACTGTCAAATTTTTAGCTAAATTGTTTCTTCATGTATGTAGCGGTGTAATACTTGACAATAACCATCTTCATAATGCTGTATTATACATATACAGTGCTTAATTACTTTACCATTCTCCATAGGCGATTTCGGCCCGTTTTGGTACTCCGACTTTGGTAGGTAACAATTGGTATGTTTTACGTCACAACCGTTACGTCTGTGTATGATAGCATCCGAATTCGTTTGGTACATTTTTGGTAGGTTAATAGAAGAAGAACCTACCTAACAGTTTATTGGTTTTTATAAAATGGTTTATTTAACAGCAATATTTAAATTAAAATATTTGCAACTATTATAATATTATGTTTTATTATTAAAAGAAATAAAATTTAGAGTAAGACCAACAACTTTAGAAAAGGATGAGAGCATACCAAACCAATCTACCGACCCACAAGCCACGGTATAGCATTTGACAAACCAAACTGGGTACCAAAGTTGGCGTGATGTCACTATTTTCACACCCGAAATTGGTTGGTAGGCATTTAACCAACCAAACTGGGGTACCAAAACGGGCCGAAATCGTCTCATATTATTACTTTAAGTAAAAACTTTTATAAATACAACATTTCAATATTCCTATGGTAAATAAAACATCTTTACAAAAACTCTTTTTTATGACGGTGTTCGCCATTTTAATGAACTGTCTGATAACATAAAATACGCCTCTGACCTTAAAACTTTCAACAAAAGACTATTACATTATTTACGAAATTGATTTATTTATTTTTATTTACTGGTTGAATTTCTATTATTGTTATTTTTTGTTAAATTTTGTTTGTACTAGCCAAGTGCTAAATAAACGTATTATTTATTTATTTATTTTATTTGGTTACACTCTAATCTAAAATACTATTTTTGTATTTTTTACCCATCCTGTACACAAGCGTCTAGAGTTCGGCCACCGGCTTTTCCGTCCGACCAGTCAACGAATACTAAAATCACCTGATGCATAAAACGTCCTTGAAACTTGAAATACAAAAGATTTTGTTTTATTTTAGCAGAAAACATTATTTAAAAGTGGGTCCAGTATTTTAACCAAACTTAGGTATATAGAATTATCATCCAAGGACTATAGTAAAAACCACCGAAACCGGTAATTTGATTTGTTTAAAGCGCCACAGTTCTGGTTAGTCAATTCTTTTTTATAGTTTCTTAATTTAGCGAATAAAAAAGATTTAACTAACCAGAACTAACCATGACCACCTGCATGACCGTCTGTAGCGCTTCAAACCAATAAAATTACCGGTTCTGGTGTTTTTTGCTGTAGTCTTTGGATATAATAAGTAAATATTTTTCAGTTTGGTTAAAATACTGGACCCACTTTTAAATAAAAATATATTTAAATAATGTTTATCTATTCAAATAAAACGAAATATTTTGTTAAATTTAAGTTTTAAGGACATTTATGCATCACGTGACTTTTAGTGTTCGTTGATTGGTCGGACGGAAAAGCCGGTTTGTTAACTGTAAATTGTATATTTTTATAAGCAAAAAGAATGATATGTAGTTTCTTTCACTTTTGGTTTGTTTGTTTCTTTAATTCTCTGCGTGCAGATAATGTAATTACTTGGGTTCACTCTGAGATATAAATTTTAACTTTTTCATTTTGCCTGTGAAGTACTTACTGAAGTGGTATCTAGCAGAAAATTTGCATATCATAATTATCATGTAATAAATCACTAAATGTTCCGTAGATACGATATTAACGTTGTCATTCCATCATTGTAATCCTAAAAAATCTTTGCTTAAACTTAAACAGGGGTTACTATCCAAGCCTAAGCGACTTACCGTTCGTCAAGACCCTGAAAATAGCACCTTATATATATATAAACTACATAAGTGTTCAGGAAAATGTGTAAATCTCTCGGATATGAAAAAAAATGTGTTTAAAGAGAGTTTGGGGGCGAAGGGAAAACCTCTGCGGGCAGTAGGTTCCACAGTTTAGGTTCTCCAGTGATAAAAGTGCAAACAAAGTAGAAAGTTCTGATCCTGTCAAGTTGGACTGTATAGGGATGCATTAAATTTAAAAAAATAAAAACTTTTTATTTTTTCTCTCAGAAACCACCGTTGTTTTTTAAGGTACCTTGTTCATTTTGTAAAAATAACAAAACAGGCGAATGTTCCTTATTTCATCCTTATTTATTTATTTTTTTAACAAAATTCCCTTTAGCCAAAGATAAGTAACAATAATCATGTGCCCGAGCCAAATTGAAAAAAATTGGCATGGACAAAATTTTGTAAACATCTTAATACTCATATTAGGTATATCTAGTGTAAAGTAATTTTATATCATATTTAAAAGTTTTTTACTAGCATATTTACAGTTAAAATAATAACGCCATTTTGGCATCCGGTAACATCGATGCCTTGTCAAAAAATGTGCCTCATATTAGATGTATTGTACGTTATAATGAAATGAAAAGCACCTTTTGAATGACACTTTTGTATTTTATAAAAATGTATTATTTTAAAACATAGACTGCGATTTAGCAGAGAGGAAGCCACGGGGTCAGCAGTTCTGTCTCACTTTCAAATTATTCCCTTTTTGTTGCTCGCACACTATTTAAACGACGCGATAAGAAAGAAATAGTTGATTGCGGTCTTTATTTCTATGACGCTCAATGACGCATGTGGCTTCTTCTCAGCTGAATTCTAGTATACCTATTAAGTATTTGGTTCTGTTGTATTTTAGAACAATTAAATTAAGATTAATTACTGTTAAAGATCTTTATGTGTACAGAGTGATATATATATTTTTCCTTGTCTTTTTAATTTTAAGCATAAACTGATGAGATTTGTTCTATCTCGTTTAGTTTTGGCGCAACACTAAACAATATTTTTTAATAATATGGCTATATATTTTTATTTTGATAATTTTTTTAAAGTGTTAAGAATATTGTAGATGTATTATATGTGTATAAGGCCGTCAGGATCTTTTGCAGTATTCATCTATAGGTTTATATGTTTATTTTGATTGTACTCCAAAAAGAATGTTTAGGAAGTAACATTAAAACATTATTATACTACTTTTTTAAGAATTCATAGCGGGTCTGTAAAAAGTTGTGGTACAGGCCAATATTTACAGAGTAATTTGTAAAAGAAATTTAAAGTAACACAGGTACACCTAGAAATTTAGAAAGTTTTCTTTATTAGCGCGGGGTGTTTAACCATTAGGCCCAGTTGTACAAAGCTGGTTTAAACTCAGTTCTAGTGAACTAAGGCCACGCCTTTGAACTTTCCGTAAAATCTCATTTGAGATTGACATTTAGTTCACTAGAACTGAGTTTAAACCTGCTTTGTACAACTGGGCCTAAATCTTAAATATGATCTCGTATATGGATATAAAATTTGTATTACACCTCTTAAACAAGATCCGCGGGTCAAGGCTACAACCGAAGAATATAATAGCTACCGCAATGGAAGTCCAGTCGAAATGGCGAATCCACGAACGATTTTTCGCCACGCGTATTATTTAACAGCTTCATAGCCTCTTTTTCGGCGCCGTGTCTGTAATTCTGTTGCAGTAGCTATTAGTTGCTTTCCTTTTACATCAAATCTTAGCTAATTTTAAGTCGGCTGCTTAGATGATGGTTCCTTTTAAAATAGAAACTCAGCTCAGCCAAGAATGATACTGCCCTCCTTGCGGCGGCTAAGTATGCCGGATATCTTTCAATCTTACTAAAAAAAGATATTTGCTACTTTATTGAAGGTCACGTACGTCAGACGTATTCCTGTCCATTTCGAGGTTAGAAATACTTTAAAGGGTGTTCGTTTTTAGACTAAGGTAAGATTTTTGCTTTGCTGAGCTGAGATAAGTTACAAAAGGAAAGCAACTATTATATTCTTTGCTACAACTAACATTTTCTTTTAATTTTGTGCATAGAGGGTGTTTCAAATTTGAGGGTGACCATTGGGATTTCGATAATAGTAAGAGATGCAAATTTCTGAAAGTTGCGTAATGAGAAGCTTTTTAATGTGTCTTTTAAATTTAAAACATTTTAAAAACTTTTTGAGATTTCTGCAAAAAAAACGAAGATTTTTGATTTGGTTTTATTTTTTATAGAAATCTCACAAAATATTGATTACTTTTGAAGGTATTTGACAAGTATCGAAATTGAACAATTTGGTCTATTTGAAGACATGATGCGAAACTTCTCTCACTTGTCCGAAGCAAGTTTAACCTTGAATTTAGAGCTCCCTGTATAAGACAATACAAAATATGAAATATTATTTAAATGATGAAATGTTACTTCCTAAAGAAATTAAATTTTGTTAGGTAAAGTTTTAAACGATCTGATTTAGAAACATATATATTTTATAAACGCAATGTGATATTTTTCGTACTTAAAAGCAGACTCACTGTGCTCAATTTATTTTACACTTTTTTTAAATTTATTTAATTCAAGGTCTATTGCACAAATAACACAGTTATGTAATTAATAGTTGTAGGAATCTCATTTTATACAAAACTATAATACTCTTTATTTAGTAGAGTATTTTTAAATAATGATATTGCAATATTTATAATATAAAATATTTTACATCGTACAAAGAAGTAAAAACGTATAAACTTGTAAAAAAAACTTTTTGTACTTTTTTCATATGAAATTTATTGTATGAATAACTTTTTATAGTAACAAAATTAGCTTGAAACAAAGTATAGTAAGTTACTAGTATTAAGAGGATTAATTGCTAAGATAGAAAAATAAAAAAAAACATTTAAGTTACTGCTAACGTTGCACTTAAGAAAAATGGGTGTAGTAAAAACAATTTAAAAAGTAAACGTTGCAATATACAGGGTGTTACTAAACAAATGCGAAACATTTTGGGAGCTGATTTTATGTTCAAAATAAAGGGTAGTTCCTTTATAAACATAGGGTCAAAAGTCAACCATTAGGGAGGTATCGCGGTACAAAAATGTTGAAAAAATAACGTTTTTATTTTTCATCTCAATAACGAAAAGCGCTAGAATAATGAAATTCTAATAAAATATTGCTATTAAAAAAATACACTTTCTAAATATTTTTGTACTTTTTTAGAATTAGTAGAGGTGGTGGAAATGGGCTACCCCTATTGTTTTTGCTTACCAAATTAAAACACTTATGCAATATAGAGGTGGGTTTTAAAATAGCAACCTTTTTTTTAGCTGCTATCTAGTGTAAAAATGTTTTAACTGCTGTGCGTTTTAAAATAAGCAGCTTTTTATATAGCAAATAATATACACTGGAAAGGCGGACTGTCGCTGGTTGCGCAGATTGGGATCGGCTGCTATCGGTTGCTATTCGGTGCTATCGATTGCTATTTGCTGCTATCGGCTGCTATTATTATTCGATCATGTTATAATATATTGCGATTAACTATTGCAAATAGTGAACCCCAACGCTAAATTCAGGGATAAAGTTGCATTTACCGATAAACAGATGGTTTTTGGAGATGCTGGTGAAGAAAATTGACTTTTTATTTATATATCCTGTTTTGTACTTTTGCTTGTTATTGGACTAATATGATATTAAACTTTAATTTAGAAATATTATGTTTAAAATTTTACTAAAAAGCATATGCTTTTAAAATAGCAGCTATTTTCAACTGCTATTTTTGTTAAGCAGTAGCAGAAGCAACTGTTAAAGCAAAATAGCGGGTCTCGACACACCTCCAATGCGATAACCTTCAAAATATAAATTTGGATATACTGGTTTATTTATTTGCAGAAATTATCATTCGTATAAACATGCCCAAAGCAAAATTAACAAATAAATTTCTATATTAATACATGACAACTTAAGCAACAAAGAAATAACATATTAATTTATTTTTATTTAGTTTATTACAAAATTCTTTCAGGTGGGCTCCAAGCGTCAGTGCAATCCCACAATGAGTAATAATTTATACAATCTAAACACTTGATGTCAAATTGTCAGTATTATTGATGACGCACCTCATATGTGATTTTCCTTATCCCCAAAAAATCCCAAAACAGAAAGATCTGATTCATTCGTACCAATCCCACGCTCTGGAAATGTTGTGTCTAAGTATTCCTACTTGTTGTATTGACAGGCCCCGTCTGCTGTTAATAAATGAAAGCCGAAATTTATACACGTAATTATTTATTTCCTAAATCAGACATACACACATACTTTAGAATACACCAACCGATACTGATTTGGGTACCAGTACTAAGGGTTCGAACAGGCGCGGAAGTAAGCATTAGTAGGAATGCGTATATACCGATATGGTACTTTATGATTGGTAATGTTAATAAATAAATACATTACACTCTCCCGCTCTTATTTCAGCGCCAGTACGAAAAATGTTATTACCATTATTATTTATATAATAATTAATTAATAAATTGTCACAAGAAAATGTGGAATAATTAAATTTTAATATTTTAAACGGTCAGGAGATTTTCTAGTACGTTTTGGACGACTATTTACTAGTAATTTTGTCGTATCTTGAAAATTATCCTGATCGTCGGTTAAATCTATAACCTCACTGTTTGACAAACTGTTACGAACATTTTGGAATTCCGCGACACTAGTCAAATTAGCACTAGAATTGCATTCTACGTCTGTTTCGCGGGAATCACTAATATTTTGTAACTCACACTTGCGAATTTGATTAAGATGTCTTTTCCAAATTAAATCTGTCTTATATATTTTTACTAAATAAACATTTTTACCCAGTATTTTTACAATATGACCAACAGACCAAGTTGGTTTAAGTACATTTCTATAATCTTTAGTATATACACACTGTCCAACAGAGAATTTCTCCTCTCGCCTCCCCTTAAAATACTTGATATTTTTATTTTGAGATTTAATTAAATTATTTTTAACATGCTCAGTATTTTTAGGGATAATTTCCTTTATATTTTCTGGCTTTAACAAATCAAATCTAGATCTAATTTGACGTCCCAAGAACAAACGAGAAGGTGTTTCTCCGGTTGAACAATGTTCTGTTAACCTATACATCATAAGAAACCTATTTAATGACGCATTAAAATTAATTATATTACTACCTAAATTAAGTTCTTTTAACAAAAAGTTTTTCACAGTTTTAACACTATTTTCCGCTGCACCATTAGAAGGCGCATGATACGGAGGTGACGTAACATGTTTAATGCCATTAAACTTTAAAAAATCAGCAAATTCTTTAGAACTAAATTGTGGACCGTTGTCCGAACATATGGTTTTTGGCAATCCAAACTGAGAAAATAGACCTCTTAACTTATCAATAGTAGTTAAAGTGGTTATGTTATGTAATACAAATACTTCTAACCATTTAGAAAAAGCATCGGTTACAATTAAACAGTATTTACCCTTAATAGGACCTAAAAAATCGATGTGCAACCGTTCCCATATTCCTTCTGGAATAGGCCAATTACGTAATGATCCAGTATTTGGATTCTTTTGTTGCGTTTGACAGGCTACACAAGATTTACAAACATTTTCAATATCTACATTCAAGCTTGGCCACCACACATATGATCTTGCCAAAGACTTCATTTTTACGATACCCATATGTGTGTTATGTAATTCGTTTAAAACTGACTGTTGCAAAATTTCTGGAATTACAACTCGATTTCCCCATATTAAAACATTATTCACGACATTTAATTCTTCATGTCTACGAAAATAAGGTTTTAAAATAGGATCATTAACTTTTTCTGGCCAACCTGATACAACATATGTATAGACTTTTGACAAAATATTATCTTCTTGAGTATATTTTTCAATTTTAAATAAATCAAGGTCTAAATCTTTACATTCATTTACAAAATTTACTTGATAAAGATCATTTTCGCATATATTTAAATTTTCAGTATCATCTATAGGTAATCGCGATAAAAAATCGGCAATATTCTTACTAGAATTTACATATTTAATTTCAAAATCAAAGCCACTCAAAAAACAAGCATATCGTTGCATACGGTTAGCTGCCATAACCGGAATACCTTTCTTAGGAGAAAAAATTGATACTAGGGCTTTATTATCAGTGACAAGTGTAAATTTTCTGCCATATAAAAATTGATAATAACGTTTTACACCAAAAATAATACTAAATGCTTCCCTATCTATTTGACTCCACCTTTTTGTTGATCTGATAAAGTACGCGAAGCAAAGAAAATTGGTCTCTCAACCCCATTTTCAAAAACATGCGACAATACAGCTCCTACGCCAAAAGGAGATGCATCTACAGTTAAATTAATTGGTAAGTCAGGGTTGTAGTGAACTAACACTCCATCAGACTGTAAAATTAACTTAATTTCTTCAAATGCATTTTGACATTTTTCATCCCACTTCCAGGGAGTATCTTTTTTAATAAATTATATAATGGGTGCAAAATTGTGGGAATATTTGGTATAAAACGGTTATAATAATTCACAGCGCCAATAAATGCTCGTAATTGACTAACATTTTCTGGTACTGGTAACTGCTCAATAGCATTAAGTTTTTTCTAGATTTATGTAAGCCTTTATCACTAATATCAAAGCCTAAATATGATAATGAGTCTGCGAAAAATATACATTTCTTTATTTTTACCGTTAAACCACAATTGCGTAAAATATTTATAACATTTTCTAAATTATTTTTATGTTCGTTAAAAGTCTTTCCTGTTACTAGAATATCATCTAAGAAAATACAAGTACCCTCAACATTTCGAAAAATTTGGTCCATTATTCGTTGAAATTGCCCAGGTGCACATTTGACACCATAGGGTAATCTTTTATACATAAATAACCCCTTATGAGTTGATATTGTGGTTAATTTAGCAGCTTCATCATCTAAAACAATTTGTTGATAAGCCGCGCTTAAATCTAATTTTGAAAATTGCTGACCACCGCCTAATTTCGCATAAATATCGTCAATACGTGGAATAGGATATTTATCATCAACTAACCAAGGATTCAAGGTTATTTTATAATCCCCACACACACGTATAGATCCATCATCTTTCAAAACCGGAACAATCGGTGTACCCCACTCAGAATGTTCTACCGGTGTTATAATTCCAGACATTTCCAGCCTTTCCAACTCTTTTTCAACTTTTTCTTTAAGAGCATATGGTAGCGGCCTAGCCTTGCAAAATTTAGGAATAGCATTTTCTTTTAAATAAAATTTTAATTTAAATTTATTAAAACATCCTATGTTTTCTGAAAATACTTCGGGAAATTTTGTTTTTAGTGTATCAGTATAAGTATTAGGTTTTGAAATATAATTTATTTCTTGAAAACCAAGTTTAAATAAAGATAAGAAATCCCTGCCTAACAAAGCATTTTTACTGCCTTTTATAACGCAAAAATTTAATTTTTGTTCATTATCATTATATTTTAAATTTAATATTATTTCGCCAACCGGTATAATCTTTCCACCTGAAAAATTTATCAAAGTTATTTTTGATTCCGTTAGCGGAATATAATTAAAATATTTTTATAAAATTCCAAAGGAATACAGGAAAGTGCAGCACCGGAGTCTAATTCTAATGTAAATAATTTTTTATTTAGATAAACATCAACTTTTATCGGTTCGGAATTGATAGATTTTAGAGTAAAGATTGGGTATTCATTATTATTGTTTACACTTTGTACTTCTGTAAAATTATTTGTACCTACATCAAGATAATTTACTTGTCTTTTTTACAATTAAATGTATTATGGTTTTTGTTTTACAAATCGAACAAAATTTGTTTTTATTATTACGATTTCGATAAAAACACTTATATTCTGGGTGCCTTCCTTTACCACAAATAGAGCATAACTCACCAGATCCACTGTTGTCAGTTTTATTGTCGGATGACGTACCTGGCCTCTGCGTTACCTGAGTGCCACCTCTCGGCTTGCCTCTCCCCTGTGATAGCTTTGCAGCTTGAAGACGTCACCATACGGTTCCTGCTTTATCATTGGCTGTCGAAAGTCGTTATTTTGACTTAAGAGCGCAGTCTCGGCCAATATGGCCACCTCCATTGCTTCTGCAAAGGTTATGGTTGTTTTTTCACCTAATAACTTATCCATCACTTTACCGGGATTCATTCCGCAGATAAACTTGTCACGCAAAATATTATCTAACTGGTTACCGAATTCGCACTTAACACATAAACTTTTAAGCCTTATCGCCCAGTTCTGAATCGATTCATTCGGTGATTTTGTTGCCGCGTAAAATTTGCATCTTTCGGCAAACGCGAGCGTCTTTTGACAGTAGTAGCCATTAAGAGCTGACACAATATCCTTATAAGCCGCTTCATCAGGCCTTTTGGGAACGCACAAATTCTGCAGTAATATGTACGCTTCCTGGGAAAGCCCATTTAATAAAATAGCCCGTTTTATATCACCATCTGTAATGGAATTTGCGACAAAAAATTGTGTCAATCGGCTAACATGCACTGACCAATCGTGAATTTTGGATCAAATTCTAGCTGAAACCCAACGGTTGACGCCATTTTTGAATTTTTTTACACTATCACGATGAACAAAAATCACTATTTTACCGAGGTTTTTCACGTTTTCGGGTCACTAATTAACAATTTAACGTTAATCCTCGTCGCCACTTTGTAATGTCCGTAGGAAAATGAAAGCCGAAATTTATACACGTAATTATTTATTTCCTAAATCAGACATACACACATACTTTAGAATACACCAACCGATACTGATTTGGGTACCAGTACTAAGGGTTCGAACAGGCGCGGAAGTAAGCATTAGTAGGAATGCGTATATACCGATATGGTACTTTATGATTGGTAATTAATAAAAAATAAAGAAAGAACCTATATATTAAATGTGACACATTCTTTGAGTTACTATTAAGTACTCTGGTAGTAATTTAATTATGGCCTAAAAACTGATTTATATAAATTCAGCGCTAAAAATACACGTATTCGAATATTTATCCCACTGTAAAGAATTAAAAAACTGGTTGCTGATTCTAAAACTACAAAACTAATCCAAGCAAACTGATATTTTTATTTATTTTATTCGATAATACTTGACACCGCACCGTTTTGATTGGTGATTAGGCTTTACCATCAATTTTAGGCGATTAACCGAGTGTCAACGGTTTTAACCGCGGTAATAATTGGTGACAACTTTGACGTATAATACATGAATTAAACGTCAACATGACGCATTGGTAAATACCGTTTTATAATCATTATAAAACAATAGTGTTGACGCCCAATTCGATGTCAGTTCACTCACAATTTTTTCAGAATATGACATTAATCATGTAATTAAAAAAAAAATGCAAAAATGATAAATATCAATTAAAAATTCACATTATTAGATTACAAAATTTTTAGTTACAAAAATCATATATTGCTAATGTTATATTCTTATTTTTTTTCTTCTCCTTTCTCTGTTAAGTTTCTTATATAGCTTAAAAAAATAAAAAATAAACATTTCGACTAAAAATTTGTAAAAACGGAATTTACTAAAAAGCACAAGAGAAAGGTAGGTATAAGCAACCTATAGACCATTTGAAAGAGTATTTTATTTGTTATCATGTGGTGTAAAAAGATACCCCGTCTTCCATTTAAAATTAAGAGAGATATTGCTATTTCATTTTTTTAAAGATTGAAATAATTCTTACCGTGTACCATATTTGATCTCGATATAACCTTGAGTTTATAGTGTTAAAATTAATTTAATCGTACCTCTGCATTAAAAAAAAGAAACAAATATCACAAAAATGAATAAAATTAGACACTTGGTACTATTTACAAACCTAGGGTTTTTTTTACGTCACACATTTTTGAGACACCCTGTAAAGAATAAAATAATTTTAAACTGTGGCCTTATCCAACCTCTATATTATGTTCCCCTATTCGCTTTTTTAATATCTCTATGGTTATCCAGCTACAAACACAAACTGTGTCGAATATGTTGGGCCACCCTGTATTGTTAACCGCCTAAGTTTTCATGAACCAAATTATAACAAACTTAATAATAATAATAATAATAATAAAAGTCTTTATTAAGAATTATAAAATTTACAATTCCTAAAGGGCCGAAGTCTAGCTAATTAGCATCAGCTACTCAACAACTTTCATTAGGTATGTGTATTAAACTTATCTGCTGTTAAATAGTGCAACACATTTTTTGGGATTGTTTATTACCCGTAAAACCGAAGGATTTTTATTATTTGCTGTACAATTAAATAAAGTAGTCATCCAAATGACGGATTATTTGTTTGTTCTTTTTCACACTTATCAATTAATTTCCACTCATATTTATTTCTATTAACTGATAAAACCTGCAAATGATAACTTAATATACTTTAGTCATATCTTTATTAAGTTACTTAAAGCAGATAAGTTATTTGCAAGTTTTAAAGTATCGCGTAAGTATGTTACCGAATTTGTTCTTTGTTTTACTGTGTGTTGCTAGTTTAAATGCACTAGATACTTTTTGTGCCAATGGAAAATCAGAAAACAAGTGTTTGTGCAAGAGGTATACGGATGAGGAGACCAGCCTGCCTAGTTCCGTCGCTGACTGCGCCGGCTTAGCTCTTAATACGTTTCCTGAAATTCAGCAGTTTCCAGAAGATGTTACAGTTTTGGATTTATCAGTAAATAACATCGAAACCCTTGATACTTCTCCTGGGAATGTATCAAGTCTTACCTTAAGAAAACTGCTTGCGTCATATAATAACATCAACTACGTCAACGCAAAGTTTTTGGAACATTTTCCTGAGTTAGTTCTGCTAGATCTAAGTCACAACAACATAACTACATTGGAAGATGGAAATATATTTTTAAAGCAAAAGAAACTGATTTATTTGGACTTAAGCTTTAATAATATTAAACAACTTCCTGAAGCAGTTTTCGATCCTCTGAGATTATTGTATTATCTAGATTTAAGTTATAATCCAATGGGAGAGTTTCTTATGCAGTCCAAAGATGTACTAGGAAGAACATTGGGAATTTCTACTAGTGTGACACATTTAAAGTTAAACAATAATGGATTGAGCGACTTGTATGCCGAATATTTTGAACCGTATCAGAATCTGAAACACTTGCAACTGGCTGATAATAATTTCAACTTTATTCCCACCGTTTCTTATTCAGTGGAATATTTGGATTTTTCAGGAAATAATTTGAGTTTTGTATCTGCAAAATATCTAAACTATCATTCGCTAAAATTTCTTCGGTTAAGTAGGATGCCCAGTTTGACATCGATTCACCATTATGCGTTTTACAACCTGCAGTCTTTGGAAACTTTGTCCATTACGGACTGTCCAAATATCCAAGAATTTACTGATTTAGCTTTTGGGCTTGCGTCTAAAACAACCCTTATACATCCGAAAACTTTAATTTTGGCAAGAAATGGTATTACATCTTTAAACTCCACCTATAAACATATGTTTAGGTCAATGAAGCACATAGATTTGAGACATAATTCGTGGGATTGCGATTGCAATATTTTATGGTTACAAGAATTCAATACGGATCTTTTTAAAGGAAAAGAGATAAGGTAAGATAGTATTGTTAGTTTTGGATTTATATATTTTTTATTAAGCAAATACATGGGGTTTTTAACGCCGTAATACGGTTTATACAGGGCGTCAACGAATCTTTCTAGAGTATCAGGTGTATGAAAATTATTTTTAACATTTTTCATTTTCCGGTGTCTCGCGTTTAGCGTAAATTGCCGCTGTTTTATTTTTTTTAGGGAGTTTGGGGCTGCTGCACAGTAAACCCTCTTTACCAAATCCCTAAATAAAAACGAGCATAGTGAGATCCACTAAGTGGGTGGTGCACCGTACTGGACCTGAATGTCGCGTTCTAATTTTGTATTTTTTTCAGAAATTAAAAACAGGAAAATATACAGGGTGTTCCACTTAAAACTTTAAAGCAGGAGCTGTTTTCGGTGGAACTGGAAGTTACCGGAGAATAAAAATATGCGAAAGCAATTTTTTTCTTTATTATTTATCCACTGGGTGTGAGGAAAATAAAGTTCGTAACTTCAAGAGGTGATTCCTTGTATTACTATAAGAAAAAAGTTCATTATAAATTATGTCCGAAAATCAATCGTTTTCAAGGAAAATAGGTCGTAAATAATTACATTTTCCCAAACATTTGGCAACACTGCAACGCAACCGCGATATAGAGCATGAGGACTGCAAATGATTTATCGAATTATTTAAATTGCGTTGGTATAATATTTTTGAAAATTATGCCTTGAAATATTAAACACTTTTAAGAATTTTTTGTGACAATTTTTCAAATTTCATAATGCTTTCAGTACAGTATATTTACATTAAAAAACAGGACTAACCGATACCTAGCGATACACACCACCAATTCCGACGATTATCAGTCAATTATTTAAAACGATCCGATACACCAAAAAAGAAAAACAACATATCACATAAAGTTACAGTTAAATGTGTAACTTAACTTCACTAATTGTAAAAATTAGGCACTACGCTCCCTGTGTCCACAAGTCTTTGGGATACTTCTTCGAATGTTCTTTTAGCTGGTAGCCTTTAATCAGGAAAGCGTTTTTGGTAAATGCGCCCAGCTTCTTTGGAATTGCAATGATCCTCTCCGCAAATAATAAACATATCGTGATACGTAGTACCGAAAACATCTCCTTCGTATCAAAACTGTCCCGCACTGATACAGTAATACATACTTGATAAAAATTAAATTTGATTTCCATTGGGGAAAACATTTATTACATTAAGTTATCCAAGAAACTATCAAACAATTTTTTCCCTATTTAGGTATTTATTTTTTTGCTTACCGATGCGATGTCTCAGTCAGTTGGGTCAGGCGGAGTATGACGTTGCCACATTGTGTGGAGGATTTTGTTTGCCTGTTTTCCTTCGGAAAATTGTATTTAAAAGAAAAATATTTTTTAGAGCCAGTTAATTAATAAATAGGATGTATTAATACATTTTACGCTATTCGGCATATAATTTTAAACTAAAGTGCTCGCCAAAAAATCGGGACAAGCGATTTTTAGCACTATATTTAACTTGTAGTAACTTTGGAAATAAAATATTTTAAGCTGCGGATTTCGGTATGTTAATGCCCATTTCGTCTAGATGACATGGCGCAAAATGATTTTTGAAAAATAATTAAATGTTCATGGTATACAGGGTGGTCAATGAACAGATGCAAAATTACAAGTTTAGAGGTGTGTGATTCCGGTAATAATTTTTTTTCGCATTTATTTATAGGTTATTAGTAAAGTAACATCAATATCTCCAGACGTTTTTGCCAGTTTTTTGATTACAGCTTTTAGCCCCAGAGACACTACTAAACAAAAAATGTGTCAAAACTTTGCTACCAATATCTTTAAAACGCTGTAACTTAAAAACGGCTTTACCGATTTCGACCAGGTTTTCACATTCTGAAAGCTTATTTTCTGGTTCTTTTTTATTACTTAACCACTTTATTGGTAAATGGCAATTTCTATAAAATACAGGGGTCAAACAAAAAGTAAAGGTAAAATTGTACAAAATATGCCTATTGTTCGTTTCAAGCTATGACAATTGGAGTGTACGTTGTTGTTTGGTTTGAAATTTGGTCAATATGCAGCTTCGGTCAATACCTCTGGACGATTTGCTGGCTTTTCGATTAGTGTCTTTTGGCCACAGATACGCCAACAGGCAGATCCATTGTCCTAAAATGTCTTTTGTGGATTTTTTTGATGTGATCTGGAAATTTTAAATTAATTACTAATAATATTTTTTTTTCGTACAGGGTACTCAAACAAAAACTGACTCTTTCATTATACAGGGTGTTTCAGATTTTAATCGGGGAAAATTTAATAGACGATAAAACATGAAAAAATAAA
This sequence comes from Listronotus bonariensis, assembly GCA_014170235.1. Lineage (NCBI taxonomy): Eukaryota > Metazoa > Arthropoda > Insecta > Coleoptera > Curculionidae > Listronotus > Listronotus bonariensis. The sequence continues at coordinate 127,661 of JACEGR010001845.1, read as the reverse complement.
AAAAAGTCTTTATAAACATGTATGTTTTAAACCTTCGTTCCCGAGATACAGGGTGTTAAAGTACTGGAAAATAATTTTTTATTCTTAGCTCAAAAAATCCCTTGGCCGATTTTCCTTAAACTTGACAGGTTTGTTTCTCATTATAAGACGTATCATTTGATGTAATAAGATTTACCGTAATTATTGCAGTGGCGTCCCAGAGGGCAATCTAGTTAGTAAAGATGGAAAAATAATGGTGCCGCCACTGCTTTTTTAAATTTTGTATTTTTTTTTAGATTAAGCATTTAAAAATACAACTTTTGTTTCTTGTTAATTTTTCGTATCTTGCTTTGTTTTCGCGAAAAATAAAATAAAACTAATACTTTATTGCTTGGCCCTATAGAAAAATCAAGAAAAATACAACTTTTTGTTTTAAATGTTTTTCGTATTTTGCTTCGTTTTCGAGAACACAAAATAATAAAAAGAATTTCCCGTTCTGTAGTGGCCTCTTAAAACATACATTAATTTATTTTTTCATTTTTCTTAAATAATAATTGTTGCTTTACACATACAAATGGATGAAACTAAATTTAATTTGCATGCATCTGATGGACGAATCTTAGTTTGGAGGGAGAGGAATAGAAAGGTACCGTGAGGAGAATATGGAAGCAAGGGGTTGCGTTTGGTGGGGGTGGTGTTACTGTATGGGGTGGTATCATGAGTAATGGAAGAACGGAAATGGGTATTTTGATAGGTGAGACTATGAATGCGAATAGGTACAGGGATTTGTGTGTGAATGAACCTGTCGAGTTTAAGTAAAATCAGCCAAGGGATTTTTGAGTATGAATGCTATTTTTTTTCCAGAACTTTAACACCCTGTAATCTCGAGACAAGCTTCAAAACATACATGTTTATAAAGACTTTTTTTATTTTTCATGTTTTATCGTCTATTAAATTTTCCCGATTAAAATCTGAAACACCCTGTATAATGAAAGAGTCAGTTTTGTTTAATTACCCTGTACGAAAAAAAATCATTAAGTAGTAATTAATTTAAAATTTCCAGATCACATCAAAAAATCCACAAAAGACATTTTAGGACAATGGATCTGCCTGGTAGCGTATCTGTGGCCAGAGGCACTAATCGAAAAAAGTAAAAAACCGTCCAGAGGTATTGACCGAAGCTGCATATTGACCAAATTTCAGGCCAAACAACAGTACAGCCCAATTGTCATAGCTTAAACACGAACAATAGCCATAAGGGTGTTCAGTAAGTTTTGAGATACTTTGTAAGTAAACGGTGCAGGAAAGTAACATTGATGTTTTTTGTTTGTACATGTCATGACATGTCGTAGTCCTACATAGTTATTAGTAAACTATCAGTTTTGCGCCAGTTAGTGTCCATGCGATTTTGGCGCAATGGCGTCGTGGACGACTATCGAGTGCCGTGCAATTTTGAAATACAACTTTTCACGTGGGTTATCTCAAGAACAGTGTTTAGAAGAAATGAAGCCTATAGTTGGTGATGACTGTCCATCTCGTGCGAACATATACAGATGGTACAAAATTTTTAGCGGGGCTCGTTTCGTTTAAAGACGCTTCACGCTCAGGTCGACCGTGTGAAGTAGTTACCCCAGAAACATATCTGCCATCCAAAAGGGTATAGAAACAAACACACGATTACCTATCGACAGTTAGAAGGGACATTGAACATTAGCTTTAGCAACATCACGATCATACATGAGCACTTGGGTTTAGAAAAATTTGTACTCTTTGGGTTCCACACAAGTTAACTCCCGAGCAGCAGACACAAAGAAGTGAATTGGTGTAAAAAATGATGTCCAAATTCCGGGGAGGGTAAATCTAAAGACATAGTGTGGATCGTCACGGGAGATAAAACTTATCTTTATTATTACGACGTCCCAACTAAACAACAGAATAAGATATGGGTTCTCGAAGGTGAAGAAACTCCGACCGAAGTTTACAAATCAAGATCTGTAAAAAAATAATGATAGTTGTTTTCTGTTGTTCAAGAGGAATAATTGAAAGCGTTGTGCTCCGAGAACAGAAGACCGTAAATGCTCTCCGGTACACTACAGTAGCGCCTTTCAAAACTTATAGGAAAGTTAGAGTGATTCGCCCAAACTCGCAACTCTGGGCTAGCTGGTACCTTCATCATGACAATGCCCCAACCTCATCGAGCTGAATCTTACCACTCGGTTCTTTGACAGATGCACGCTTGAGGCTTGGGAACATCCGCCTTATAGCCCCTGGACTTCGGTGCCGTGTGACTTTGGGTTGTAGCCTTTAGTCAAGATGCCAACCGAAAGGACAAAAGTTTGCAACTGAAGACGCGCTACCGGAGGCCCGGTAAGATATGCGCTGAAATTTCAAATGAAAAGTGGAAAGCTATTTTCAGTGACTGGTTTGTTGAATGGAAAGGGTATTCAATGCGGTGGGAAATTATTTTGAAAAATCAAATAAATGTACATATCGCAAAACTTTTCGAACACCCTACGTGAAAATAAGCTTTCAGAATGTGAAAACCTGGTGGAAATCGGTAAAGCCGTTTTAAGATACTGGTAGCAAAGTTTTGACACATTTTTTGTTTAGTAGTGTCTCTGGTGCTAAATGGCTGTAATCAAAAAACTGGCAAAAACTTCTAGAGATATTGATATTACTTTACTAATGACCTATAATTAAATGCGAAAAAAATATTACCGGAATCACACACCTCTAAACTTTTTGTAATTTTGCATCTGTTTATTGACCCTGTATACCATGAACATTTGATTATTTTTCAAAAATAATTTGGCGCCATGTCATCTAGACGAAATGGGCTTTAGCAAACCGAAATCCGCAGCTAAAAATATTTTTATTTCAAAAGTTACTACAAGTTAAATATGGTGCTAAAAATTGCTTGTCCCGATTTTTTTGGCGAGCACTTTATTAAGGTGCAAAATTATTTTATTTCATGACTAAAAAAAGGGTTTAGCATTGTTTTTTTCGAAACGGCTGATTTTTGGACATGGGTTATAAGGACCTTTTTGTTGAGAATGCCATGAATCACTTCCTAAAGTTACGAATATTATTTCGCTAACACCCTGTATACTGAATTTCATTTTGATAAACGTAATACTTTAGCACAGAGATGGCGAACCTTTACATATCACGTGCCATTTTTCTAAAGTTAATGTTTAATAAGGTCATAGATATGCTAACAAAAATTTTGACTGTGTGATTATTGGGAAAATAATAATAAATATCTACTTAACACTTTTTTTTGTAGTGCATAATGAATTTTGTGATTAGTGACGTCCCAAAAATATTGTGTTGAATGTCATTTATGCCTTGCCTTCCATTTGTCCGTTATCCCTGCTCTAGAACTTATTACGCGTATTATAGATTCGACGACACTTGCCATTAAAGGCCATTACTTTTAAACACATTACTTTATAACCAGTGGCGTAGCGTAGGCAAAACATACAGGCGTAGGCATGTCGTATCTCTGCGAGGTCCCCTTTGTCGATAAAATGGAAACGAAAATTAAGTTAACAAAAAAAGGCCTTACCTTCAAAAATAGCGAAAGTACATAGTTTCTATCCCGTTTATAACTGTTTATCTTACCCAAAATTATAAGATGACAATGTGCTTCTTTTGATGTTTCAGTTGGCCTTACATCAATTACCCAACTTCAACTGCAAGGCCCCCTTACCGTAAAAACATCAGGCGCGAAGCCTTGGGCGATTGCTTACGCCGCGCTACGCTACAGTTTATAACTAAATTAACAGAAAGTAAAACTAAAAATAAACAAATAAAATTTAAAATACGCCTGTGCGTGTAAATACCGTCACTTATTACCAGTAGTGTAGGCTTGGGGAAGAACAAGTGGTACAGGGCAACAAAAAATGTTTTTTTTTTTAATAGGACACCCCCACAGGCACAATACCACATTTAATGTGTCTATTGGTTTTTAATATTAAGCTGGCAACGTTGTTAAAAAGCCCTCATAGGCCTAATTTTGAACTAGTAGATTTTTACTACCTCGCGCAGTAAACAAATCGAGTGCGGACGAACATGCGCACTTAAAAGCCGTATCAAAATACATACACCGGCACCCCGTACCCTCCATCCGCGGTCTGACCGTGACGCTCATTAGCTACCGTACTCCGAACAGAAAACCAGGACGCCGTCGACAAATTCTTTTCGATAATACGGATAGTCTGTTTGGCGCCAGGCGCGTTCACTCTCGATTTGCTTGCGCACAAACCCGTTTTTTCGCCCATGACATGTAACTTTTGTTTCGCGCAGATAATAACATTGGCAATCCATCAAGATCAAGTGGTATGGGTGAACATGACAATTCATAGTCAAGTTGTTCTTGCTGTTGTGGCAGTTAACATGGTGTTTTTTTATTATAATTTATGGAATAAGTGCAATAAAAAATACTAGAGGAATTAGTCTACAATTTGTGCTAAGTGTTTTGGTGGTTATCATCATGGATTCCGTAAACATTTTTGCCATGAAGCAAAAGGTGCAAAGTCGGATTTGTTATGCCTGCAGTTAAAGTTTTAAGTATTCAAGAACTTATGTTTTGTCACTTTATTTAAAAGATATGCGGAACGTTAGCGAGTAACTACTCTTTGTTTTATTTATATTTTTAGACTATGATGCCTATGATTGCTAATCGGAAATATATAAAATTATATAACCATGGTAATATCAAGCCTATGACAGTTTGGTGACTTTTATAAGTAACTTATAAACAGTTATTAACGGTGTTTAAAATAATCTTCCAAAACGAACGCAAATATTAATTAATCAAACGAAGTTCTTATGAAATTATTTATTTTACACAGACAGTGTGATCAAATCATTGCCAGAAGTTGCAAAAAATTTAACCAAATGTATCCTGAATTAACACCAATGAACGAGAGGAAGTTTGTACCACTACAAAATAATTCAATTAACATGTGAAAGTACAGAAAATAACATAATTGAGACGAATAAAAATAAAAACAAATTTTTAAAATAAATGCTGGAAATGTTTTCCATTACATTCTAAACATTTAAAAAATGTGTTTTTGTAACGACTCGTGCTTGCTTTTTCAATTTGATGGGGATCCAGATCTTCAATACACCACACTATTCGCCGTCGCAGTTTTTATTTATTAGGCACTGGAGTAATGTACACCCTTCCTTTTAAAACACAAAAAAAAGTCAAGCGGCGTGAGATCGGGTGATCTCGGTGGCGGCCAATCCCATGGCCCCAAGCGCCTAAACCAACGATCGTCAAACATTTCGTAAAGTTCCCTGGAAACTTCCTGGGTGCAATGAGCTGGCGATCCGTCCAGTTGAAACCACGAATTCCTATATTCCTCTATAGACAAATCATCGACAAAAACGGTAACAGTCTTCCTTAGTATTTCGAGATATCTCTCAGCATTGAGTGTGTCATAAATAATAAAGCTAATTTTACTTTTCTTGAAAATACAGGAAACATTTAGTTCAAATTTTTCTTGAAACCCCATTTTTTGTCACGTTTCATTTTGGAAGATTATATTAAAGACTGTTAATAATAAGCTACTTATGAAAGTCACCAAACTGTCATAAGCTTGATATTTCCATGGTTACTTAAAATTAAATTCTTTAAAAATAATATTTTACCAAAAAGCGGCTTTATTAGGAAATCTTGATGATTTAGGTATAGAAACATGATATGTCATCTTAAAGCGTTTTTCTTCATCTTTTATTTTATTTAGTAATATACAGGAGGTTTCATTTAAAAAATAATTTTTTGACTCCTTTTAAGAAAACTACCACCAAAACATCAACTTTTCGTGAATTAAGCGCACTAATTTACCTAAGTTTAATTAAGGCCATGTTTTGGACCATATTTAACACAATATATTTTTTATCTCGAAAACCGATAGAGATAGGTATAGGGCAATATTAACAAAAAAGTATTATAATAAAAACGCGAATATAAAAACTTGTTAATATAGGGGTGTTCCATTTAAAAAATAAAGTTTCTAGGACTTTATGATAGAAGCGGCAACGTCGCAATGCTAAAAATATTTTAGATCGATGGAACAGGTAAGAAAATGTAAGATGCTTAATTTTCAGAAAAATCCTGCGTTCCGTTTTCTATAAACGTCTAACCTACCATCGACCGATCGAAAATTTAAATTTATGAAGTATATAGGATGCTCAAAAAAGACACATATCAAACCCCTGATACATCTTGTATATTAGTTTATTTTTTGATTGTAGGAATAAAAATAAGTTTAGTTTTATCAGCAATCTCTACACCTACGATTCCAATATTAAAAATGTAACGTTTTTAAAATATTTAAGATTTTTTAATAACTTGAGACTAAATCAAAATTTAATTTTCCAAAATAGAAAACCTTGTTTTTTTAGATGGTACACCATGTATATTTTTCAATATTCTTTAATTTTAATTTTTTTCCTTTAAAAAAATACATAAGCTTTAATTATTTTAAAAAATAATACATTTTTAACGTTTTTACCGGAAGTTAATGTCAACTTCCTTATATTAAATGGAACACCCTATATATTATTTATTTTTTAGATTATGCGTAAAATTCTAAACATAATTTTTGTATAATGTTCTCTACCTAAGTCCAACCGTATTTGACTTATTTTAAATTTTATGTCAAAAATGCCATTATACATTCAAGCTTACAGCTCCAAATTTTTTCTTTTTATTATTTTTTAAAACTTTCAAAAATATACAGGGTGATGATGTGCACGGCTGATGCCTGCCCGGTGATGATTTTTTTACTTAGCATACAGTGACTCATCACTTTACAAATTTCTAGCCTTACAGGTCTAACGTTACTCAAAGGGTTCACTAGCTCTGGGACTATCATTACCTACCTAATATTGAAAATGACAATATTAAACTCCTAATATCTCAAAAACTACTAAGTTTTGAATAAGGTATGCTAGGACTTTTGTTAATAGGAATTTTACGTAGAATGCAAAAGTGAAATGAAAATTGTAGAATTCCATAAAAAAAAATTAATTGTTTACAACTACCATGGTAATTAGCTTAAAAATATACAATACTTTACCAATTTAACCAACTTTGTATCTCTAATAATAAGAAAGTTAGCAATAGTGCCAACTTAACTTTGAACACCCTGTATACAGGGTGTTCCATTTAAAATAAGGGGATAATTTTCACTCAAAAGTAGCTTATATTAAATATTTTAGTATAGAAGCTAGCAACGTTTTCAAAAAGAATTTTAGGTCAGCTGATTTTTTAAATGTTCTTCTCCTTCCTCTTCTTGATAGGCCTTAGGCTCTCTGGGTGGTGGTAGTGGTTGCGTTTATTAGTTCGCATCCTACCGTCTTGTCTTAAGATAGGTTTACCAAACATATTTTTTTATTGCCAGACACTTTAATCAGTGCTAATTATACAGACCCCCTCTTCTAACTTCTAAACCGTTCGTTATACAAATTTTGATGGAACTTGGAATGATAATATAGGACAAAAGTCTGCATTTTTTGACATATCAGTGACAGCTCTAAATGTCAAGGTGGCAGCTTTAAATGTTAAGGCCACAGCTGGGCGTCAACGCAACCGCCAGCCAGACAGCCGAAGATCTACCCCAAAAATGAGGGAGAACAACATATCAAAAAATTAGTTTCTGAACATAATTTCTACTTCAAAATTCAGATGTATGTGATAGCACGGGTTTTATTTTAGCAATGTTATATAATAATATAGTCAACCGTACATAATTAAAAGGTTATACATATTAAAATTTTGTTTTTGTCATGAATTGTTTAGAAATCCTAAAAACCTTACATTTTTGGTAAGTATATAGGTATCGCTGGGAAGACTTACCTTATATTTATTTCCATAGTTCAAAAATGGACTTGTATACAAGGTTTTTATTTAAAAAGAGACATAATGTTTGATATGTTTTTTGGGCACCCTGAATAATTTGTCGTGTTATTATTTACAAACTGAGCACAAACAACACAATTTACTTAAATGAAATTTGATATAAAGTATAAATAAAATTATAGGTACTATAAATTGGCCTAAACATTATTGTGGGCGACAAGAAAGAGAATTAGTAGTTAAAATTTATTTAAAAAATATAGTTAAATAAAATATTTTCGGTAAAATAAAGTCCCATCATTAGTTTAAAGAGTATAATTACTCCTTCTACAGCCGTTCTTTTTCCGAAAGATATCCTAGAACGTATAAAATTAGTGATTTTTTTTCATTTTAGATGTGCGACCCCTAGATCCTTGAAAAATAAAAGCATCCTGGAACTTACTCACATGGACCTGCAGCACTGTTATCCAGAAATATACGGAAAAACATGTCACAGAATAATGATCGTTGTTTTAATGACGACCGTTATATTTCTAATTGGATTAATATTTTATCTTATAAGATATCCCAGAAGTTGGTTGAGTCCCAAACTTGCTAGTGTTAGTCCCGAATCACCTTACAGTATTGCGCCTCAAGAAGAAAGACATTAGGATTTCATTGTAAATTGCTTTAGGAAATCTAACCATGGATGCTGCTCATCTAAAAATTACGTTTTGCAACTACGAGGGGTATTCAAATATAATCCAACCGACCTAAACAAATTACCATAACTGTAACTCTATATATTATCGGGTGTATCTCGGCACAGTTTATTAGGATCAATTTTATGACACCTTGTCGGACCATTTATAATGACCCAACTCGGCACACAGAACTATCAACTACTCAAGGTAATAAAAGACATATGTGTATATAATGTGTGTATTAGCGTTGTGTGAGTCTCATAAAACGGTATTAGTCTTGGGTTTAATAAGGGAATTAAAAATAAGGCGTTATTTACCGGAACTAACCATTCATAAGTGTGTATTAATCTTGGGTTTAATTAAGGAATTAAAGAAAAGGCGTTGCTTACCAGAACTGACCATTCGTAAGTGTATATTAGTCTTGGGTTTAATCAAAAAAGTAAAAAAATTAATAACCGTTGTATTAGACATACCTAGATACAAATAATTTCTGTGCCGAGTTGGGCTATGTAGAACAGAGTACCTGCATACGTGTGTGCCTACTTGGGCTATAATTATTCCATTTACCTGCTGGTGTGGCGAGTTAGGCATCGCCCATATTATCATCTAGGAGACATGAATGATGTCATGGTCACTTCAATTATTTTAATTTTATGTTTCTGTTACGCAACAACAAAGGATGTACGATGGCTTATCTAATACGATTGTTTACATGCCGGTATTCACGTTAGACTGTCTCTTTTCCTCACATTGCCTATGTGTTATGTTATATAGCTAATCCGGTAAGCCACTTGACAAAAATAGTGAGATTTAGTAAACGTTTAGGTGTACGGGGAAATCAAGGTGGTAACCGTTAGAAGTTTAGGTAAAATGAAGAAGCAGCACATCAGAATAAAATTGATACCTAGACTAAATAAATTAATATCTTAAAAATATATGGGATGTCCCCTGAAAAAAAACAAACAATATCTTATCCCAAACACAAAAATATTGACACTGCCTACGCCACTGTATTCTACGTAAAAGTTCGGTAAGCGCCCGTTGGTACTCTTTTGACAAGTGGTCATTCAACTTATACAGATGTAAGGGATACCGATGAAAGGTGGAATATTTACCCAAGCAGCAAGCTGACGTCTTATTGACGTCTCTTTTTAGTCATTTTTGGTCACATTTGGTCAACAAAGACGTCATAAGATGACGGCAAAATGACGTTAATTTGACCTCCCTAAGTCACAGACAAAAGACGTCCCGTTAATGCCGTCATAATGAAGTCTTTAAGATGACGAAAAATTGACTCATATACTTTTTTTAAGCTAAAATGATACAGTATTTTATTTAAAAATTGAAAGAGGAAAAATTCCTTACTGCTTGCAATTTCCTGCACTGCAAGCAGAGTCACATTTCTCGGGACACTGTCCAGCCTGGTGATGCAGACTTTTACACTAGCCGTAAATATTTCTTTCAAACCTAATTGAAATCGCCAACCGCAGACCGGTCTCGAACTATTTGGGTCCCATCGGTATGGTGTAGGCGATTAAAAATGAAGATGTTGAATAAGCGTAGTAGTTTATTGTCCATTACGCCATCTATCGGTAGAGTTTTTTCCTATTTCAGTTTTGTAAAATTATTAGTCTTATTTTCCTGTCTATTAATATTTCGGTTGGATTTTGACACGAATCATATAATGTCACAAAAATTTTCTGGCGGGTTTTCTAAACATGACGTCATTAGATTTTTATGAGCTAGTATGACAAAAAAATGATGTCGAAAAGACGTCACTTCAACGACGTCAAAAGCACGTCATTAAAATGACGTCATAATTTTGGTCTGATGACGTCCTATGACCAAAAATGACTTAAAAATGACGTCATAATGACGTCAGCTTGCTGCTTGGGTATTGTATCGCCCTTTAGTTATCAAAAAGTCTGAGAGCTATTACAACAACTAAAATACCGCGTAATTATCTAAAAAGTTGCGGCAACAAATTTTGGTGTAGGGTTAATGGGGCACAAATTACGAATCTAAACTTTTGTTCAAAAACGTTTCGTTTTCGAAATATGTATAATCAAAGTTGAAAATCATATTAACCTTTTTTCACTATATCCACTTCTTTTTGCACAAAATTCGTGATATACCACTAAATTGGTGCCCAATACTTTATACCTATATACATTTTTAAAACGTTTTTTTACACTGTTTTCCATTAGATTGAAAATCTTTTACTTCTTTATCCGGCAATCATGCATACATATTTCTATTCCTTTAAGCCTTCACAGACAACTCTGTAAAGTCAAGCTTTTAAATTATTATGAAAAGGCATAAAATTAAAAAAAACAATAGTTTTAAAAAGGTTTTTTATTGATCTTAAGAAAATATTATGTGCTATTTTCTTTTTATCTTTGGACAATCCAGGAAGGCTGAAAGCCTAAAAACTAACATACCGTGGGTGTCTTAAGCAAGGTAAGAGGAAGTTTGTTAACACGGGACTTAGTGACTTTAGTGTTATATCAACAACTTTGTGCAAAAAAGGGGACTATGGTAAAAATAAGGTTTTATAGTAAATTTTTTGAACTTTGAGGATGAATATCTCGAAAACGAAACGATTCTGAAAAAAAACTTTTAGATGCACGATCGCCGCCCCAAAAACCCCTGTATACCAAAATTTGTCAAAATCGGAGTTGTCGCAGCTTTCTAGACAATTACCCGTAATTGCAAACAATGGAATACAATATACAAAGCGTTCTTAATGGGCATGTATCTCGTAAATAAGTGGGAGATAAATGTACAAAAGTTATGTAACAAGTTTAAAGAGGTTTAAAAATTAATTCTCATTAATAATATTAGCTTTCCACATTTTTGTTATTGTGCTATTATCTTATCAAAGGTAGTAAATTGCTTATCAATATTGTTAAACGGATGGACAGAAATAAATTAATTGATAAAATTTAAAATTAGCCAACCTGTAAGTTTATACCTGAGATAATGTCAATAGGAAATGTAAACTTGTGTAATAATGGGTACCTATTTGACAAAAATAACTTGCAGATAACGATATTTAAACTACGATTCAGCAGAGTAAAATCCAAACGATGATCTGTCTTCCTTTCAAATTATTTCCCTTTTCGTTGCTTGCACACTATTTAAACGACGCGATTAGAAAGAAATAGTTGATTGCCGTCTTTATTTTTATGACGTCTTTGGCCCTTTCTTTGCTGAATTCTACTTTATTAGTAATTATTTAGCGGATGTTTATAGATATCAGTATTATTTAGATTTAGGTATATTTTCATTTTTAAGTTTTTTACTCATAATTGTTAAAAATGCATTAATTATTAATATCTTTTCATTATCAATTGATAAGATGATGAAAGATTTAAATTTCAGTGTGGACACTAATAAATATAACATGAGATTATTTTTTTTTATTTATGCAATATTTTTGATTTCTTTACATTTTTTTAAAAAGTTATCCAGTCACAGATATACCAGAATAGTTATGAAAATATTACACATTTTTTAGTGCCACGCTACAAACGATAATATACTGAAGGTAGTTATTTTTTGAGGTAGTAAAAAAGACAATCCATTCTCCATATGTGTCAGTAGGGCTTTATTGAGCACTTAATAGATAAAATAAAAAGTAAGTACACTAAATAAAAACTTAGTAAATATTTGTTTAATATTTTAAAATAAAAAGAGCCTTAAAAATCTTTTAATACAATCTTTCGTTTTATTAAAAAGTAGCAATACTTGCAAAAGTCTCTATTTTTTCTAATAATAACCAAGATACCCTGCAATTAGAACGAAATCTGTACCTGCGGGCCCTGTACAAGCGGGCTTTAATAAAATATAAAATTTCTTTAGTTTAAAGAAGATGGTTATATATATTACTTAGACCTGGGTCCACTGTTGTTTCTTATATTTATAAATGACCTGCCAAATTTTTAAGGACTTACTCAAAATAATCTTATTTGCTGAAGACACGACTAACTACACTTAATAAGTTATCTATCTGGCAATATGGTTTCTTGCGAACAAGCTGTGTCAACATACAAAAACTCAGCACAATAACTTTACGCTAAGACAGTTACAAAGCCAGAAAGTATTTGACACTAGCAGAGAAGTTGTATTTGGAGTTACACTTGACCCAGGACGTTGACAATCTTTGTAAAAAATTGTCAACGTTAAGAGCATTGTTTTTAACGAGGGGTCTTTCTTGCTGTGAATCCTTGGATGTTGTACTCTGTGATTACCTTGCCAACTTTGTACGTATGTAAAGTTAGCAAACTAAAGTAAGCAGAATTCAAAATTTATTTGCTCAAAATATAGTGCCAAAATTATAAATTTGACGCTCTTTCCAGGTCCCGGAAAAACGTTACAATGCTAGCTTCAGATAAAGCTAGCATTGTATACACCAAAAATCAACTTAAAAACAAAATTTAAATATAAGTAATCTTAGGCATCCCTAATTATTAGTGCTCAATGAGTGCTGGTTATAGGAGAGGAGTAGAGAAATTCAATTGAAATCATCGAACAGACCCGATTACTAATAAATCGATTTTTAACAGAATGGTAAATGAGTGTGAAAATCATAAAATTAAAGTTATTGAGATTAGATACGATTTTTTGACAAAATGGTGAACGAGTATAAAATTTATAAATAATAAAACTGACGATGTTATCATTGGTCATATATGTGGCCATTTTGCGGAATGTAAGTAGAAAAACCCTAATAGGCATAGCTGTTAAACTACAGCAAAAAGCACCGGAACCGATAATCTGATTGGTTCAAAGTGCCACAGACGGTCATGTAAAAATGTCACATTTAGTACTGTAGTCTGTGTTTTTAAGTGTATGTTTTTATTATTTTTAACTTTTTATTAAGTTTTATTAATGTTTTAAAGTCAGTTCATTTTTTTTAAAAACTGCCCGGTTAATTTGGCTTCATTATTTGTAATTCTTCATATAGTTTTTAAATTTAAATGTCAGTGATCTTATCGCGCAGGAATGTATCTAAATCTACATTTCCATTAATTAATAAAATAATGTTAAGATGTCTATAATCTGTCTATTTTTGGTTTGGGAAAGAACCCAATAAGCAACCATGTTTACTGACTTTTTAAACCACTGCAATACATTTTTTGTTCAGGTGTTCTTCTTAATTGAAATTATATCGATTATATAATCGTAAAATTAAAACTATTTTTCGATGTTATTTATATTTGCATTCACCATTTTATCAAGAAAGAATATTGCAATGGAAAAGTGTTCAAGTGACAATTTTTAGAAAATAAGAAAAAAACAATGAGAAAATACTGCTTCATTTAAGGCAAAAGTTAACTTTCAATAATAAAATTGTAAAAATATCATAATAAACAAAAATTAAATCCTTAAAAAATATTATAAATAATTGAATATAAATAAAATATTGTGGCACTAAATCTTTTATTTTAACAAAATGTTATTATATATAATTTTAATTTTTTTTTAAAGAAAGGATTGGGATTAAAAGTAATATTCTTATATGGAAACTTGTTCATAAAAAAAACACTGTGTTTTTCTTTGAAACATTTATGCGTTTATCGGTATAAATTTAAGCTTTTACGTTAGAGGATACATATTTCTTAATGTAACATGTAATGAAAGCCTTAGAACTGTCAAAACAGCGAAACGCTCTATATCGCAGAAAAATACGTTAAAAAGTTGTCCTTGCAGGGTATAGCGAAAACTAAAAGAGAGCATAATCTCGATTTCAATTTTTGAAACAAATTTAGTGGTTAAACTAAATCATCATTAAACTTGATTCGTTTGAAGATACAGAGTGTTTTTTGCGATTTTTACGTAGAATTTAGTGGCTTTCCTATTTTTTTCCATTTAGGTCGCGTTTCCATGGGCCACTTTTTAAAGTTGATATGGACCACAAAAAGTGGTTGGTCTACTGTCGCCAGCTTGTAGTTCCGTTTTCCAACAATGCTAAAATTTTTGTGGTCGGATTGGCTACTATGGAAACACTTTTTGTGGTCCATATCAACTTCAAAAGTGGCCCGTGGAAACACGGCCTTAATTTAAAGGTATAACACAAAGTTGGGTTTTTAAATGGAACATCCTGTATTTATATAAATATATTTTATCAGTTAAAAGGTCTCCTTAAAAGCTATAATAAAGACCACATTTAATATATCTATTTTTATTAGTTTCAGATATCATATAAGGTTTTTTTTCCCAAAACGTTCTGTATATTATATTACCGTTGCAAAGATATTTCAAAGAGGTTTAATAGAATACCACATTAGGTATATTTATCTCCTATAGTTTTGGAAATATGACTATATAAATCTAAAAAATAGTAGATATACGCACCGAGATTTATAGAAGCTCATATTCCAAAAGGTTTAGGAAAAATTTTAAATACAGGGTGTTATGGAAATACTTTAATATATTTAAACCCGAAAATCCTTGTGTAAAAATAAATTGAATAAAAATTATTAAAAATGGCGGACCACCATAAATAACAGTGATAATGAACCCCAAAATTTTACGATTAAAAACCAAACCCGCTACTGACCAGCTCTTTAAATCCCTTTAAATACATATGTTTACCTTCTGTCGCTGTCAAAAACAGCTGAAAGCAGTTATAACACGTGGTTACGTCAACGAGCTTGAAAAAAGTTGCCAAATTTATTTTGTTCTTTACCAGTTTATCTATGGGTTTTGCTGTTTCAATTCGATCAAACGAAAAACTTACATGATTACACAAATTATCCTTTATTACGCTACTAGGTTGTTCCAGCGTATAATGAAAGTAAATATTACTTTTTCCACAAGTCAAGTACACTTTTTAGGTGGTTAGTTACTTTACAAACTTTTTAAACACTGCGACGCGACACGTATGCGCACAAAGAATTGAATTAAAATACACAAAACGGTATTTTTATTGCAAAACACTGTTAAAACAAATTTTACTGCGTTTTTAAATAAAGTTTTTGTTACTTTTCGCTTTTCTTTCATCAAAATTAACAGCTGACAGACGACAGGTGGTTTACACGCAAGATCGTTTGACTAGGTAAGGTTGCCTCATTACGTCACATATGTACCGCACTGCTGGTTCCTTGGCGCCAACATAGCAAACAAGGAATAATCATTGTTAAATAATTTATTAATAGGAAATAAAGAAGTTACGGTAACAACTGGAATTAACAGTATTTAAAAGTATTTCTTTAATATTGACAAAAAACACAAACTACACTGTTTAAAACTTCATTAAATAATGAGCAAAATACATATGTGACGTATGGTCCGCCATGTTGCAAGGCTTACGAGGCAACCTTACCTAGTCAAACGATCTTGGTTCACACGAGAAAAGAGTACAAAAGATTATTCCCTATGAGACAAATGTACAAAAAAACTACGGTAATTGTACAGAAAGTGTCCGAAACTCCGATTTTAACCAAATTTGGTATGTTGGGTTTTTGGGGCGCTGATCACGAATCTGAAAGAAATTTTAGTCGGAAATGTTTGGTTTCCGAGATTATCATCATCAAAGTTGGCATTTAAACTTACCTTATTTTTACTATTATTCCCCCTTCTTTTTGCACACAATTCTTGATTTAAAGCTAAAGTGGCCCACAATATTTGGTTTTCACCTTTTAAAACCCCGTTTTTCTATGTTTTTTACACCTTTTATCAAATAAATTGAGAAGGGTCCCTTTAAAAACGTTGCAACCGTGCATTCACTGCTCCACCGCCTCCACCATATTCTGCTACGATTAAAAACGATCGAAAGCGAAGCTATGCAATTTAATTCAAAAAAGTGTAAAATACGTAGAAGAATGAGGTTTTAAAAGGTGAAAATCAAATATGGTGTACCACTTTAACTTAAAATCAAGAATTGTATGCCAAAAGAAGGGGAATAAAGTAAAAATGAGGTTAGTTCAAATGCCAACTTTAATGATGGATATCTCGGAAACAAATGTTTCCGACTAAAAATTTTTCAGATCCGTGACCAGCGCCACAAACACAGGTGTTTTTACAGTTTAGATGTTTTTGCAAGAAATTTATTGCAATTTATTCTAACATTTTTGCAGTTTGCACGTAACTGGGTTTATCAATTTACTGAAACTTGTAAGTTCAATTCTTTTTAAACCTTTTTCTTTGTCTCATGTTGTTCTGGTTATGGGCGATAAAATGATACTTACAGCGAATTCTTTTGGTTAAACTAGGTGCTTTCAATTTAATTAGGTTTTTTAATCAAAATTTTTTACTACAAAATGCAGAGTTTGTTTTTCTTGTGATAATTCATAAAAGCTTGATGTCTAGGAACTTATTACCGTGGGTATAAAAAGTAGACGGCATATTTAACATACCTTAGGGATAAAGGAGCCGAAGTGAACATTTTGGGGCTTCTTCAGATGTACGGTTACAAAATGCATGAAACAATTAGTTTGTGTTGCTATATTACTGTACATCTCATTGGTACAGAAGAGAAGGGAAGTTTATGGTGAAAGTGTAAAGAATGTACTCGTGAAAATAAAGGTACTTTCCAGCCAAGAAAAAAATCCTAGTCTTCTAAAAGCTGTTGTAGCTCTAAATGTTATTTAAGGTTATTATTTAATGTAACGCCTACGCCGCTCATAAGTAGATAATAAAAATTGGTTAACTTTTTTTATGCCGGTATATTATTGTCCTCTATTGTGTGCTTTGAAATCTACGATAAAATGGTGGTGCCCTCTGGATAACATTATTCAGTCGTTAAATGGGTTTAACATCTAAAAACCTGGCACCCACGGTACTTAGTACTTAGCTTTTGTGCTACTAACATGGACTGCCATAAACATATAAAAAACTAAATATACTAAATGTACTAGATGTAGTACAATTGTACAGCTGAACATTGCAAATTCGCGTTGTTGTTGCCAAGGAAGCCATGATGAATGGCATGATTTAACTGACCAATAAGAAGGCTTCCTTGTGCAAGGTTACATAAAGACGAAATTCGCTTGCCCTGGTTTGCGTTTTAAATAATATTGCGAAGAATTTACCAAATTGTGCGTTTATTAAGTTTTGCATCTTGTTTTAATTTACGTAAAATGCAACGAAATTCAATCGAGTTGACTGACATGGTTTTGTGTTATGGGGAAGCTAGGCAAAATGCTCGGCAAGCCAGGCTGCTATATCAAGAGCGATATCCAGATCGGAACACCCCTAGTGAAAGAACTTTCGTGTCTGTAGTTCAACAACTTCGAGACCGGGGAAGCTTTCGAGGTGTAAATGCAGATAGAGGCCGAGGACGTACCGAAAACACACTGGCCGCAGAGCAGGAAATTTTAAATTCTGTTCGTGATAATCCTAGTATAAGTACTAGACGATTAACGTCACAAATCGGTCGGGCTTCAAACTTTATAACGTGGCGAACATTACATGAAGATCGTCAACATGCTTATCATGTGCAAAAAGTGCAAGCGTTAAAACCAGAAGACTACGCCTTGCGTAGAAATTACTGTCGGTGGTTTTTGCAAAAAACTGCTAATGAACCAAATTGGATTCGCAATGTGTTGTTTACCGATGAGGCCGGTTTTACTCGCGATGGTGTGTTTAATCAACACAATACGCATATTTGGAGCGTAGAAAATCCACACGCATTCCGCGAAACGCACCATCAAGAAAAATTTTCTATTAACGTTTGGGCTGGTATTATAGACAATCAACTAATAGGTCCCCATATTTTGCCAGCAAGGCTAAATGGGGAAGGTTATTTGGCTTTTTGCAGAACGACCTTCCCAATTTATTAGATGATGTCCCTTTAGCCGTTATACGACAAATGTGGCTACTTCAAGATGGAGCACCTTGTCATAACGCGAGAATAGTCACGGACTATTTAAATGAAAATTTTAGAGATAGGTGGATTGGACGCAGTGGACCTATTCGATGGCCTCCTCGGTCTCCCGACCTTAATCCATGCGATTTTTTTTGTGGGGAACTATGAAAGAGTTTGTTTATAGTGAACCCATTAACAGTTTAGAACAGTTGCGAAATCGTGTGGAACTAGCGGCTCAGCAAATAAGAAACAATGAAAACATTTTTGCGCGTGTGAGAAACAGTATGCAGCGGAAAATAAATGCATGTTTGGAATCAAATGGAGGGCATTTTGAACATATACCGTATTGAAGGTAAATCCACCTTTATTTAAATATTTTTTTGTTACAATTTATTTTGATATAAGGTTTTTAATAACTTTTTAAAGTAAATTTATAAAAAAATAGAATATAATAACATTTTACCTTTTTATTCTATTATGTATTTATATCGTTTATTGGGTATAAAATAGGACGTTTGGCAACATCGCAAACAAAGTCGCCTACTGTCTGTGACTAACGAACGGGCTTGGTGTTTATAGTATTTACGTAACCAGGGACGTAGCAGATAGGTGAAAAGAAGGTATTTTTACAAATTGTAAAAAAGTTTGAATTAAACAAAAAAAGTACTCAGTGTGTCTCTACACTGTCCCAGGAGTCACCCATTTCAATATATTAAAGTATTTCCATAACACCCTGTATAGTACATTTTTAAAGGTTTTAATGTTTTATTAATGGTGTTAAAATATACAGAGTGTTTTATTTAAAAAATGCCATTTTATTATCGAACTCCTGACGATGGCTATATTTCCGAAACTATGACAAACTAAATATATCAAATGTGCTATTTTTTTACGGCTTTTAAGGCGACCTTTTTATTGGTGAGTTAATATACAGGGTGTTTTATTTAAAAAAATCGACTTTGTGTTTTAACTTTTAAAATAATAGTTAATGGAAAAAATATAGGTGCATTACTGAATTCTACGTAAAAATTCTTAAAACTTCTCGGTTAAATTTTTTTTTGAATCTCTAATATCAAGGGAGTTACCAAGTGCCTAGCCAAATTGACAAAACTTGAAAAACACCCTGTATCTCCAAAACGAATTAAGTTAGTCATGATTTACTTTTACCATTAAATTTGTTTATTTAAATCAAGATTGCGCAATCAGATTTATTTTCTTCTGTTTTAGTTTTCGCTATCCTCTGCAAGGTCAACGAAAAGGCGCCATCCTGTATAGTGTCGCTAAGTCGGTATTTTTGGTAAATTACTTTTAACTAATTAACAAAGTTCTTTAAAAGAGCTTTAAGAAAATACCCCTTAATTACCAATAAAACCAACATAATACCCTAACCTTATAAATAGCAAATAACCATTAAAAGCTTTTATCGGTAATATAATTTTCCAAATGTATAATTTAAATACTAATTTATTAATATATTAGGTTAACATAAAGAAATAAGATATAAATCAATATTATTCGCTCTAAAGATCAAATTTAGCCTGTAATCGGCCACCTTATTAGCAAAGGGCTCGTTTTCCAGAGCCTGCTCTAATTTCAAGCGCGCCTGTCTGAGCGCATCTAGATAGTTAGGCGATACTCTTTTGTTATCATATTATCCTGGGTTATTTGATCTTCGTATTGCAATACGTGGGTAAAGTGATTTAAAATATGCATCTACATTTTTATGGCAACTTCACGTAGGTACAATGCTGCTTCCAATTTAATATGGTCTCGAATGTTTTTGACAAGTATTACATTTCAAGATATAATAATAAAGACATTACTGCATTCTGGGTTGATTTTTGTAAATTCAGGGTGTCCGGAAAGGTGGGGTAAAAAATGGTAGGTGGTAGGGGTGATAAAGTGAGCCAAAATAGTGTTAGTATTTCATATAAAAAAAGGTTCTATCGGGCTTCGTTAGGGAGATATTGACCTTCAAAGTTGTTATAAAAAAAAACTTATTCTCACTTTTTAAGGTTGGGCCTCACATAGCTGCAATAAGCCCGTGGTCGTGCGTTTCCTTGGTGAAATGTAGGAGGATGCGGTGTAAAAAGTTTTGTATTTAATCAAACTGCAGTAATATGAGTCAATTATTCCACGCTTTACATAACACCTGATCGTAAAATAAACCTTCACAAATAAGGTAACACAATTTTAAGGTTTGGCCACGCATAACCACACCGAGGCCTGCACCGTAGCACGGCCGTCTCTCGGTTTTGAAATGTATCGTTGTAATTAAATGCCGTAGGCACTGCGCCCGACCACATACCACACACAAAAATAACAATGTATTTATAAGTTTTACTTACATATTATTCACAAGATGTACCGAAAAATAAAATTAATTTTACATTTTTTAATACTTAATAAATCACTTTTTCTTGTACTGTTTGTTTACAACATAACCTTAACTCACTAACTCTATCCGGCTATTCGATCCACGTATGATATCACTGACTGGGTATGTCCCAGACCGTACAATGCATCACCGTCGAAATTAAAAATTTAAACAAAACGCATCGAGACACGGTCGTGCTACGGTGAGGGTTTTGTAGGGCATCGGTGCGGTATGTCAGACTTTTACCTATACTACACTTAAAGTTTGGATAAAAGGAACAGATATATCTAGGAAATTCTGTTTTATTTAAACAAAGAGATATACATACATAAAACAAAGACTAAGCTTGACAAAAATGCTTTGAATTTTTTCGAATTAATTTGTCCCACTCTCCCCTATCACAGTGAAATCGGGCTCGGTGCGGTTTCGTGTAGCCCGACCTTAAATTGTTGCAACAGTACCAATGATATTTGGGCTACTAAATAACCTTATAGTAATGCTTCTTTCTATAAGTAAAAGCTGTTCAATAAGTTGGAATTATACAGGGTGCGACGATTTTTTTTATTTAATGTAAGCATTTTTAGCACTGTTGACAAAATCAAAATTTTGCTTTGACAGCTTAATTCCTTTATAATTTTTATGCAAAAAGGTATACCTTATTTGAATCAATATTATGGACCTTTTTTATAAAATTGCATTTTGAGCAAAGGCATAACAGCATTTTGTAAGTAATATAAAATTTCATATTTTTCAGAAAATTTTTAAAATATGGTAAAATCCTAAAAAACAGTTATTAACTTTATTATAAAGTTTAAGGGGCTTAGAAACACCGTTTTTAATAATTTTATCCTATTTTAATAATTTTATCAAACAAAAAATATATATATTTTTTTATTACATACCAAATGCTGGTATGACGGGATTTAAAATGCGATTTTATAAAAAACGATCCAAGATATCGATTCAAATAAGGTATATTTTTTGTACAAAAATGATAAAGGAATTAAACGGTCAAAGCAAAATGTCGCACCCTGTATAATTCCGACCTACTTAACAGCCGTTTACAAAATAGGCTTTTTTAAATACAATTTTGTAGGTCAATATCTTCCTAACGGAGCGCGATAGAACCTTTTTTTATATAAAGTACTAACATTATTTTGGCTCACTCCATCACCCCTCTCATTTTTGACCTCACCTTTCCGGATAACCTGTATAAAGCTGAAATTATAGATTGACGTTTCAGTTACCGATTGCCATTTGACGTTTCGGTTTCCGATATGGTGAATTTATAGTTTGTCGTTCAACACTACCGATGCATTCATGTGAATTTTTACGAATTATTTAAAGGAAAATATAAGTTTTGTGTTAATGTCAAGCATAAAAAGTTAAAAGTTGATCAGCTCAAACGGCGAGCATAAAAGGTTAAAGGTATGATTCCAAGAACCGCGGCAGGCCGCAAACTGCCGACGCAAGCGCTAGAGCCATTCATATTATTAGCAACGCTACTCGTTACTTCTCAAGGCGAAAGCAAAATATAAATTGCTCTTGCTCTTGCGTAGGCGGTTTGCTGCCTGCCTAGATGCTCGGAATCATACCTTAACAGAATGTATAAATTAATAAATAGGACGTTGTTGTTGCATAAAAGCAACCAGCTCACCTCTTAAATTCTAATAACAAATTCTATGTCATTTATAAAACAAATGTTTAAAAGGGTTTTAGAATAGTTTTAAAATCAAAGTGAAAAAAATTAAACCTTAAATATAATATATATTTTTAAAGTCTGACACGGAAAGGTTAGGTTAATACTATGGTGACCTAGAGGAAGGTGTGTAGTCGATATGCTTTAAAAACGGGCTTGTTTTTTGTTTAAATTAAATTTCTAAATATGACACCAGAGGGTACTGTTGTTCCTTATAAGATTTCTAGGGATGCTGTATACATTGCATATGTACAAAAATTAGTACAAAGGTAAAGTAGAAAATAATTATTAAAAAAAAACACATTATAGAGAACAATACTTGGTGCGAAAATTTCCCAAGATCGCTGTTTAATTAAAATACATAGATTAATATTTAATTTATGTGTTTTTTTAGGGTTTTTCTTGAGTTTGTCTTAGGCGATCTACGAAGTTCATAGTGGTCAATAGGACCAAAGCGGTCCCATTTTCTTTTGGTGGTGTGTACCCAATAAACAACCATCCAATAAATATATCCGCAAAATCAATACACATCTTCAACACAAAAAATCAGCTTTCCCCCTTCTCACTTCATATTATTGATGTTAAATAGTTCTTTTACACCTTATTAAAACCTTACTGACCCATGTTTCATTGCAAAGGGCTTACATCAGTCATTGAAATAAAAAAACATTCGATTTTATTTTCCATTTACATCTGTTAGGAACAGCGGTAATTGTAACAAAACATACACCATTAAATCCTATTAACGTCCTGCTTAAAAAGAGGGAAAGCCCATTTTGTTGTTTAGTTATAAGCGATTGCATTATACATCAGGTTTTTTGTAGGGGTGAGAATCATGAGGGGTGGAATTACGTTATTTGCTTGAAAAAGTATTAAATTAATCCAAGGATATGTTGTAATCTTTGCATTAGGATTTGGAAAATAAGGGTATAAATGCTGTGGGTGAGCGGTGTTGATTTTTAAAGTAGGGGTGGATTGTCTAGTTTAATTTTATGCTGCTTATCTAGAAAAAACTTCTATGCATAAAGCCAAAAAAGAAAATATATCCACATGTCAAAAAGTTTAAAATAATTGAAATTTTTGTACATACGCTATGTACCATAGTAGACAAAAAACTTGTTTGTATTTATTTGAAGCCCTGTTTTTTAATTGACTTAAAAAAGAAGGTTCTTAAATAGCCTGTATGTTTTCTTTTTTGTGTGTCTGTTACGCGATTACTCCGGCATTTGTGGACCAATTTTAAAAGTTTTTTTCTTATTTGAAATGCATTCTGCGGTGGTCCTATAAAAAGTCAGAGATCGCGGGAATGAAAGGTACTAGATAGGTATATGCTTAGATAATAAAGAAAAAAGAAAAGGCACATTCAGAATTTTTATTAAACAAGTTAGTTAAGTTAGCCTAGGTAATATACAGTGTGTCCCAGGATAGGTATAACAAGAGGACAAATGGACCAAAATTTTTGAAATTTTTAAATATCCTTTTGGGAAAACTGGTCGCATGGTCCAAAACTGATAAATACAAACTTTTACTACTCCGTCTGGTAATATACAGGGGAGTTATAACTTAAAATATGAATAATGACCAGGAGTATAGTACCTTTATTTTTAAAAATAGGAAAAAAAATTATAGGTAAATGTTGTAATTTAATTGGGTATTAATGTAAAAAAATATTTTTGTCATTTTTTTTACGTTATGCATTAACAGTTTTGAAATACTTGGCTTAAGGCATCGAATTTTTAAAAGAATATCTTAAATTAAAAAAAATAATAAATTTTGCTTCCTCTTACCCATTATTTAGGTAGTAATGCGTAATGTAAAAAATTGACAATTACATTTTTTTACTCTCATGCTTTAACTTTAAATTTTGACACAAAATTTAATTTTCTACATTTACTTATTAATTATGATAATTGACTTTTGGGTCCAAAAAAAGCTTTACATTTTATTTTGTACATTTTGACGATTTTGTATTGAAAACAAAACTAAAGTATTATTAATTTATTTATAAACTTTATTCATGTATATTATTAAATATGTATAAAATAAGCGTTATAATAATTATGGTTACATATGTGGTTTTATTTAAAGAAGTGGATAACTTGATTTTGTTGCTATTCCACATTGGTTATTCTTATTTCTGGACATTCTGATGTATCCATTTTCTCCCCAAGAAGAACCCCATGAATTTTTAACCAACCAGAAGTCTCTTCCATTTTCGTCAGTTCCATAACCTACTGCTAAAATTCCGTGATCTAACAATTCCGGATCACAATATTGATCATCAAATATTCCGCCAGTATAAAGAGCAAAGTTCGATGCGTCGACTGCAACTGAAACTGGTCCTACGATTCCTACAGCTGCTTTAAGTTGAGTTTCACTTCTACTCTTGATATCGACAAATGATTTAACTTTTAACACACTTTTTGTTGAATCGAAATGACATGTGTCATCAAACCCAATATAGGGATAGTCTTCTTCTGTCATGATACCATAATCGCGGACATATTCAAATGCGGAATCCATCCAACCTCCATTGCATCCCATATCACCGTAATCAGAAGAACAGTCTACCAAGTTCTGTTCACTTAGAGAGATAAGTTTATTATTTTTAATAAAGTACTGTCCTTCAAGGGCTCCAGTCTAAAAGTAAAAAAATAAACATGTAATCAATGCACTTATTATTATGATTATTAGTTATAGGAAATATTTTATTGTCACTTTGAACAATAAATAGCTGTACCAACTGAGGTCATTTTCAAAGGCCCCAAGGTTTAAAACTCTTTTTATGTTAGCTAACGTAAGTTTAAAATTGTAGTATTATTAATTGAAAACGCTAAAAAGGGGTATCTGCACTACACTTGTTTTTCAAAAGTTTGGCGTAAGATACTAAATTTTAGAGAAAAAACGGTATTACAATCAGTAAACTATGAATGAAATCAGTGCAAATAAATTAAAATAGATAAAATATTTGATGTTCAAATTCTTTTAGTATTACAATTCTGTTGCAGTTAAACTTGTATATTAAGGTTAAATTTAAGCGGACCATATTAAAATAAAATTATTGTGTATTAATAAATGAACATCAAGCGTGTTCTACTTACAGCGCTAAATCCCCAGCATGAACCACAAAAGCCCTGATCCTTAACAGGTGTCACAGCTCCAGCTTCAACCCAATTAATCTTCGATGGTATTTTGGCATTGACGGGAACTTCAAATAGAACGCTATTGTTTAAAGATGTATGAGCATTATTGTATTTAAGCATGCTTACAAATTCTGATTTAGTCATGTCAGCGAATTTGGTAACCCCAAGTTTGTACGATACAAGTCCAGCATCATATTTTTGGTTGTGAGCTTCGATTTGTGCAAGATTATCAAGAAAAATGGAAAATCGTGTTCGCTCCTCTAATGGTCCGTATTTTTTTCAAATTTGGTCTACAAATTATTAAATCTATCAATACATAGTGACCGGTATGATTGTTGAACTATATGAAAAAAATATATAGTTTTGTCTCAAAATTACTTAAAGAATCGTTTGTGAAATTAATAGCACGTATTTAATTAACACAAACACCCTTTATTTTTAGCACCCGATCGAAACAACAATATTAGAGACATCCACGGACACCTGAATTAGACAAAGAATAAATAAAAGAGTCAAAGTAAAAGACATTTTTTCTTACTATTTTAAACTCATACAGCACTTCCTTTGTATGTGTTGATACTGACTGTTTTTTATTCTTTAAATAAATACTTACTTTATAATTGCTCCACTGTTCTTGTTTGCTTAGTCCATTAGTCATCAAAACAAAGGTAGTACAAAGAACTATGTATTTAATCTAAAATAAATTTGCAATTTATTATTAATATTTTTAATTTATTATACTTAGTATATATGTTATATCAAATTAATGTTTTGCAAAATATTAGGTATTAAACAGTTTTTTGGGTGAGTAACCAAAATAAATTTTGAAGTAGTTCAAATATTATTGGTTCTTTAAAAAATTAAATGAAAAATAAAATAACGTGTATTGAAAATATGCCAAATATAATTTTTATTATTGTTTAAAAAAAATACATTAAAACACATTTATTAAGGAATAAAATCCTACTTGTATTAAATTTTAAATAAGGCATCAGTGGACTTGCAGCCGTATTCGCCAATATGTATCAGGATGATAACTTTTTACTGTCAGATAATGTGAAGTTAATTTTTATATTTGAAAATAAAAACTTCAGTGATTTGAGCTCTGTATGTTTTTTTTTTTGGGGGATGAGATAGTTGTAGCATTTAATATGAAGTCAATATGTAGGTAATGCCAGCTGAAAAAAATATATATATATTTGCAGAAAAATAAATTTAAGCAAACATATAACTATCAGGCTGACAACTATGAGAATGGTGAATACGGCAGTTGGTTGTTAGGTACTTACTAACAAAAGATTATAAAAAGAAAATTGAAATTTTCACTATGGTTATAGACGCTCGCTTTTGGGGACGATGGATATACGTACACATCAAAAATTTAGC
The DNA here is from genome assembly GCA_014170235.1 of Listronotus bonariensis. NCBI lineage: Eukaryota > Metazoa > Arthropoda > Insecta > Coleoptera > Curculionidae > Listronotus > Listronotus bonariensis. The sequence continues at coordinate 100,704 of JACEGR010001845.1, read as the reverse complement.
TTTGTTTGGTGTCTACAGTGGAAACAAGAATGTGCCCTTTGCAAAAATTAATTTTGATCTAAAAACGCGTTAATTCTCTTTCTTACTTTATTAAAAAACTAACTGGTAAATATATTTTTTAAGAAAAAAATAGTTTTGATTTCATTACCATTAAGATTATTAGGTCAATATCTTTACCTGATAAAAAATGGCGATACTTTAAAATGACTAAATACCAGAATTGGATGGCTATATTTCCGAAACTTCTAAAGCTAGATGAATCTAATGTGGTATTTTCTTAAAGCTCTTTAAAAGATCCTTTTAATGGTAATATCATGTACAAGGTGCTTCATAAACATTTTTTTCCTAGCACGTATATTATCACCAATATCACCATTAAGAAGTCATTTAAAAAGGCTTTAAGAAAATACCACATTGGGTACATCTAACTTTATTAGTTTCGGAAATATGACTATCCAAAGCAGGCATTTAGGAAATTTCCAAAGTACCGCCATTGTAAATTAGGTAAAGATATTGACATTTTATTCTGGGAATATAAAGTACTCGTCAGGAGCTTTAAAATGATGTGCCACAAGACCCCCTTTTCATTTATTTTTTTTTCTTAGAAATTTTTCTTGAAATTTGTATCTGTCAATTTTACTCTAAAATATAGTATTTATGCATCAATTGCATATCCCAAAGTGTTACTTTTGTAAACTAATCCGGTAAAAAAATAAAAGAGGAGGGGGTGACAAATGCACTGTATACAGCCTGTCATCGGAAGTTCTTACCAAATGGAAAACTTTTTAGTTATTAAGTGCCTCCTTTAAAAAGTCCTGCTTAATGAACAAATACATTTCTACAGAAATAATTGTATGTTGGATGTACAGGGTGGCTTAAAAATACTTTTTACCTAGTTAACATACAGGGTATTTCCTAACTACGGCACAAAACTTTAAAGGGTCACATATGTCCGGAGTTGCTTCGTTTTTGAAATCCAGGGTGTTAACATTAAAAAAATATTTATATAAATATCTTAAAAACTCTTAAAACGATATTGTTTAAACTTTGGTAGGTTTATTTGATGTAATAAATTGGGGGCAGTAGTATCTCAGTGGGCACAACAGCCAAAATTATTATGAGAAAAATGTACGCCACTAGCTATTTACGTATATTTTTTTCTTATAACCCAACTAAAAATACATCTTTTTAGTGTCGACAGTGTCGTATATTTTTTCGTATCTGAGCTCGAATTCTGGAATCTCGTACGAAAATTTTGCTTGCGAGAAATGTCGCACGTTTATGTCGAACACTTTTGGAAGGTGGTAATCTCGAACAGTTTTCTACTTCAATCTCGCGATCGACAATTTGTCGCTTGTAGGAATAAGGCAACTTCGGAATGTTTGTCTGAAAAGGGTAAGAATCCGTTTCAAACCTCCAATACTTCTAAATAAATCTTTTCTTTCTTTCTCTTTAAGTTTTGATAATTTTCTAGAAACCTGCGGCAACTCCGATTTGGACGAATTTTAATATATGGGTTTTTTTTTTTGGGGCGCTGATCACGAATCTGAAAGATTTGATGGGGAAACGTTTGGTTCTCAATCTATTCATCATCAAACTTGAAATTTGAACAAATCTTATTTTAGCAATCTATTTCCTTTTCTTTTTGCACACAATTCTAGATTAAAAGCTAAAGTAGCATACACAATTTAATTTTTCACCTTTTAAAATACCGTTTTCTACGTATTTCACCTTCAATCGTTTTCAGCCGCAACAAGCTAGGACGTCACCGTGTATACATGTTAATCCGTATTTTTAAAGTGAACTTTTGCAATATTATTAATAAAAAGTGTAAAATAGATAGAACAACGGAGTTTTAAAGGGTGAAAATCAAATATTGTATGTCACTTTAGCATTAAATTAAGAATTGTGGGCAGAAAGAATGGAGAATATAGCAAAAATAGGATAAGTATAAATTTCAACTTTGATAATGGATATCTCGAGAACGAAACGTTTCCGAGAAAAAAAACAAATTCGTGATCGGCGCCCCAAAAACCCCCGTATACCAAAATTCATCAAAATCGTTGCCACAGGTTTCTACAAAATGTCCAACATATTGGTATTTTTTTCCTTTCTTTTCCCAGATTTTAAGATTTTTAATAACTCGTAGCGTTTTCAATTCATCGTCTTTAGCCATTTTCTTTAAAACTACACGAGTAATTTTTGATTGTCGAAAACGACATCCAACCTACAAGTACTTTTCTGGCACTATTTCCGTAAAGTTAATAATTAAAAAGTTTCCCATTTGGTAAGAACTGACACGCTGGACTGGACTGGGAAAACTTTAATTCGAATAATGGCAACCCCTGCTTGCGGCCAAATGTTTCCAGGCAATCCTGGTGTAATCTAGTCTACTACCATGTATCATTCATAAAAAAAATTATTAAAAAAATAGATGGGTGCAGATTTTAGCAGCCGGATCTTAGACTATTTAAACTTACTGGTAACTTTACTTAATAATAAAACACTTTAGTTAATAATTAGTTTAAACTTACCATTTTTTGAATTTGTATGTTTATATATACTTTAACTACTTTTTTAATACAGTTACTGTTGCGGATGAGGATTCGGTTCCACTTTTTATACTCAAAGTACCTTAGGATTTAAACCTAATTGACTGTTTATCTTTAAGATTATCTTTTTAAATATAAATATTTTATTTTATGCTTGCATTATTATTATTTTTTAAATAAATAAGTGTGTAATCTTATTTAATAACAATATAGTCTACCGAATGATTAGCATCGAAATTGACTGAGTCAATGAACTTTTCAAAAATACGACCCCTACAAAATTACTACGTTATTGATTAGTATTAGAATGTTTCCTTTTAGGTTTTAGTTTTTTATCTATATTAATTTAATTATAATCGTTATTAAATATAACATAAATTTCTTTTTAAGTTAAACATAGCACATTTTTTCTTTAATTTTCTATTTTAATTTTTATTGAAAAGAAAACTCATAACCATAAAATCCTTCTCGTAAAATGAAATACTTAATGCAGAGTTTCTTTATGAGTAGGGGTTTAGACATAAGCAAGACCGGTGATAGCTTTTGTCAGGGACGTGAGGGTGTGAGAATTACGATTTCGGTTGGCAGTTCTGTTCAAAGTTGGTAGCATTATCAGCTGATGACAGAGTCGTGCCTGGTCAAAGCTTTGTTAACACAGTAAAAACTGTGGAAATTTGCCATTTTCATTTTGGTTGTATATTTTGCAAGGATTTCCAGTTGTTAATGTTTTTGGTTAGTTTAGAGACTTCACATATTATTGGTTCGGACTCGTTTTTTAGAGATTTTGATAGTGTTTAGTCGAATAGTTTTCAGTCATTCGTGTTTTTATATACATATGATACAGATGAGTGTCCGCTAATGGTACACAGAAAAACCACATATTTCTTATGCGAAAACACCCTTTTAGGATTTAAACAAACATACCTTTTCGGTGTTTTCAGGTAATAAACAAATTGTGACCAGATTGTCAAATTCTAACAATTAATTCGTATTAGAAAGGCAAAAGACCATTTTTTAATATATCTTTGGATCCTATTCTTTTAAGCAAGTTAAATTCAGGTCGTTTAATGCAGTGTTTTTCAACTTTTTCCATTACACGACCCCCCAGTAAAAAAATATTTCGCGGTCCCCCGACCCTTCATTTCTTTTATGTTACATGTTATTATGCTACAAATATTCAATAAATACATTTTTTGCGACTTCATAATTGGAAATTAAATATAAAACTTCTCACACATTCACTTAGACCGGTATTATAGTGTCAAATTATCCTGACTTCTGTGGTTTAAACCTTAGTTTTTTTTATAAATGTCTTAGTATCCGTAAAACTTATGTTTTAACATCATAGTTTGAACTTGAGATTTCGGAATTTGTACTCCGGTACCGCTTATTAAATTTATGATAAACAGTTTGTTTTTCAAGAAAATATAGTTCTTGCGCTTACTTTTAATTTTTAAACTTGTTGTAAACTAGTTTAGTCCTATTTTTGTATGCAGTTTACCAATACTTTTATAATATTGGGCTTTACATCAAATCCGGCGAGTGGGGTAGGCGCAAGTGGCGCGGCAAGCATGCGATTTGTTGCGAAATTTCTTTTAAAATTAGCCTTTATTTTTGACTTATTTAAGCAGTAAAATATCCCTAATAAAAGTCTTCAGGGGCAGGATAAAAATGACATCTTTGCAAAAGACAAAATCCATGGCAAAAAAAAGACTCCGTTATAAATCAAAAAAACTTTGAATCATTTTTGTCTACACAGTCTTTCAATGAAGAAGTTGGATGTGAGATAAACATCAAGGCATAGATAGCTGGTATAATAATGATGTTAAATCATTTGGTGTCAATACTTAGCAAGTGACATCGGCAAACACTGGGCAAAGGTGGATCTGAAATTCCTTTTAACGCAGCTATAAATGGGGCAAATTAGACAACTAACTTTAAAGAAAACCTGCAGGAATTATCTGACGATGGAATGTTACACTTGGAATTCAAATCTGCCAATTGGATACGTTTTGGTTAAAAAGAAAAACAGATTACTCGGATTTAACAACTAAGGTTTTGAGGTGTTTAATTCCATTTGCTACTTCATATTTGTGCGAGTTGACATTATCATCAATGGTCCAAATGAAAAGTTAAAAAAGAAATAGTCTAAATTTGAAAAACCCCAATTCTAAATGTAGCAGAAACTTGTCCGCAATGATAGAAGTTGATGAATAAAAAAAAGCTCAACTTTTTATAGGATATTTTTTGTCAATTCGTTCGTATGCAAATGTTTACGAGTATATTGCTTTTTGTTAACAATATTTTAAATATCTATTTTTTTAGACTTTACCGACAGCTACATCAGCTAGTTCTTTCGACCTCTCGCGACCCCCTGAAGAAGCGTCGCGACCCCTCAAGGGGTCACTACCCAAAGGTTTAAAAACATTGCATTAAACCATTGTTTTTTTCGATTTAATCATGAAGTTAACACTACAGCTGGCAATTTAGTTAATGCGTCCGTGTCATTCGGCCTTGGTCAAGTTTCATTGGACATCATTCCAATATAGGATCCAAAGATATATTGTATTTATTTTAAGGATCTTTTGCCTTCTTAACACAAATTTATTTTTAGTATTTGACAATAGGGTCACATTTTTTCTAACTTTGAAAAATAGAAAAAAGTCCGCATTGTTAACGTTATTTATCAGTGATTTTTAAGGACTCAAATATTCTGCAGCAAACCCGACCACAAATTCGTATTTTTCCTTTATATTTTCAAGTAATTTTGTTTTATTTTATTTTCTAAAAACCCCTAAGATATTTTCAAAAGAATGAAAAAGTGGTGACCCAGGCATGCAATATGTAAATAATTAAACAGATAAGTGTTGTGCTTTGTTTAAGAAAACTTAGGTCATTGTTCATTGGATGTGCTTTTTTTTACTAAGTTTTGAAATATTAGGTATTACATTTTACGAGAAAGATTTTAAGGCTATAATTTGTCTGTTTAATAAAAAAATAGCAATGAAGAAAAATTGTTCTTTGTTTAAATTAAAAACAAATTTATGTTATATGATTGTATCGATTTTTGTGTCTCAAATCCGACCTTCCTTGGAATATTTTTCTTATATATGGGTGCCTCATTAATGATCCTTTACTTACAGAAGGGCTTCCCTCTCATGCCCATCGTCGGGCTTCGGGGGATTTATCGCTTTTTATAGGTACTTTCATCGCTTTCGCTCTCAAGAATTGTCCAGTACAATTCCTCCACTCACGGTTTCCAACAGAGAATGGTGCCGCACGTATGCATCCCTATACGGTCCAACTGGACAGGCCCTGAACTTTTCACTTTGTTCTTTTTTATCTCTAGAGTTTCTAGAATGTAAAACCTGCTGCTCGCGGTGGTCTTTCCTTTCCCCCAAATATTTGACTATTTAAGTCCTGGGTCAACAAACTCCCTCTTGCCTCGCTTAAGACACCTACGGTACGTTAGTATTTAGGCTTTAAGCTGAATTTATAGATTGACGTTTCCGTCACCATATCGCCGTTTGACGTTTCTGTTTCTGATATGGAAACGGTAAACAGAAAATCTAAATTGACAAATGAAAAGTTGTTGTTTCATGTTTTAACTGAAAACGTCAAACAGCAAACGGAAACATAAACGTCAATCTATCAATTCAGCTTTGAACCTTCGTGGAGTGTCAAAAAACAACCTTTATAATTAAAATATTATACATAAAGTTTATAATTGAAGATATGTTCTGTAGTTTGGCGGATTCATTTAATAGATGGTATTTATTTGGGTACACGCCAAAATAAAATTAAAAGTACTAAAAAAGCAAAAAAATTTTTAAACAAGTAAAGAGATAATTAAAAATCAAATCAAATTTTTTTGGTTTTTAGTACTTTTAATTTTATTTTGGCGTGTACCCAAATAAATACCATCTAATAAAGTTTATAACTTAACAGGAAATATTTAATTAAAGTCGTTTTGTAAAGGTCATATATTTTTAAAAAGTTCATTGATTCAGAAAAAATTGATGCTAATCATTTTGTATACTACATTGTTGTTAAACAAGATTACACACTTGTTTATAAACAACAAATTTAATGATATTTCAAACAGTAAATAACATATTTATATTTTAAAAGATAATCTTAAAGATAAACGGTCAATTAGGTTTGAATCCTAAGGTATTTTGAGTATAAAAAGTAGAAATAAATCCATATCCGCACCAGTAACTGTAATAAAAAAAAGTAGACAAAGTATCTACAAACATACAAATTTTTAAAAATGGTAAGTTTAAACTAAATATTAAATAAATTATTTTATTCTTAAGGAAAGTTACCAGTAAGTTCTAATATCAGATCTCGGATGAGAGAGGTGAGAATAAATCCTTTACATTTATTATTGAATTTTATCGACTTAAATTAAATTAGAATAAAGTTAAATCAAATGCGTATTAATTTTCTTATTTTGCCCAATAAAAAAAAAGAAACGCAGCAAAAATATCTAATAACAAACGTTTTGATCGGACCTCAGAGTTAAAGGTCCGGAAATAAACTGTAAATGGTAATAAAGTCAAAACTATTTTTTCTTAGAAAATATATTTAGCAGTTGGTTCTTTAATAAGCTAAAAAGATATTTAACATGTTTTTGGATCATATTAAATTTCTTGCAAAACTTACATTCTAGTTTTCATTATTGACACGAAACAAAGATACATTTTTAATGTTTACGTAGTAAATCCATCGTCCCAGAAAGCGAGCTTTTAATCCTGTGACCTAAAGTTAACCATTATGTCTATAGTAAAAACTTCAATTGTCTTTGTTATTATCTTTTTTAGTGAATATACCCAATGAGCAAATCTGTTCTTGCCTTATTTTCAATTTAATTTAATTAGGATTGTATTTATTTAGAAATGTGTTTTAATTTTTCCAAAATAATAATAAAAATTATATTTCGCATATTTTTATTTTAATACACGTTAGTTTAGTTTTCATTAAAATTTTTTCAGAAACAATTATTTTAACTACTTTTGTCGTTTATTTTGGTTAGTTACCCAAAACACTATTTAATACATAATATTTTGCATAACATGAATTTAATATAACATAGGTATTTAGTTTAACAAATTAAAAAAAAAAAAATAAATTGGAAATTCATTTTAGATTAAATACATAGTTCTTTGTACTATCTTTGTTTTGATGGTAAATGGACTAAGCGAACAAGAACAGTGGAGTAATTATAAGGTAAGTATTTATTTAAAGTTAAAAAAACAATATCAAGAACAACACATACAAAGGAATTCCTGTATGAGTTAAACATAGTTAAATAAGACTTTAATATTTGTCATTTAGTGTGACTCTCCTATTTATATTCTATGCCTAATAATTGTGTTCGTAGATGCGTTTTATATTATTGTTGCAAGCTACAAACAAATATTAAATAATACAGGGTTAATAAAATATGTGCAATTATTTTCACAGAAGATTCTTTAAGTAATTTTAAGACAAAAAAAAAATTAAATATGACAAACTTTTTCATATAGTTCAACAATCATGCCAGTCTCTATGTATTCATAGATTTGATAATTTGTAGACCAAATTTGAAAAAAATACGGACCATTAGAGGAGCGAACAAGATTTTCCATTTTTCTTGATAATCTTGCACAAATCGAAGCTCACAACCAAAAATATGATGCTGGGCTCGTCTCACACAAACTTGGTGTTACCAAATTTGCTGACATGACTAAATCAGAATTTGTAAGCATGCTTAAATACAACAATGCTCATACATCTTTAAACAATAGCGTTCCATTTGAAGTTCCCGTCAATGCCAAAATACCATCGAAGATTAATTGGGTTGAAGCTGGAGCTGTGACACCTGTTAAGGATCAGGGCTTTTGTGGTTCATGCTGGGGATTTAGCGCTGTAAGTAGGACGCGCTTAATGTTCATTTATCAATACTTCATAAAGTTATTTTAATATAATCCGCTTAAATTTAAATTCAAACTTAAACTTAAGTTACAATTAAAAACCTGTGGTGTAACTAAGTTTAACTTTAACACAACTGTTATACTAAAAAATATCGGTTCATTACATCTATTTTAATTTGTTTACATACACTAATTTCATTTATAAAGCTATTCTTTCAAGACATGATCAGTTTTACTTCTATCAGTTCGTTGATCTGCAAGTAATCCAAATGATTTGATCACGTGACTGATGCCATTTAAAATATAAATAAATCTTCAGAATGAAGTTAGCCACGTAAGTTTCAAAAGAATGATGTTTGATTCAGTTTGATCACTTGATCAAGTGTCAAAAGAATAGACGTTATAGTTTACTGACTGTAATACCTTTCCTACAGGACTTTTAATTAATATTGCTACAATTTTAAAAATACGTTCGCTGCCGTAAAAAAGCATACTCATCTAGTACTGATGACCAAATTCTACACAACAACCTTGTGGGTATTGCATTTGAAAATGATCTCAGTTGGTACAACTATTTTGTATTCAAAGCGACAATTAAAATATTTCCCATCACTAATAACTATAACAATTATAATAAATGTATTGATTACATTTTTTTAGAGTGGAGCCCTTGAAGGACAATACTTTATTAAAAATAATAAACTTATCTCTCTAAGTGAACAGAATTTGGTAGACTGTTCTTCTGATTACGGTGACATGGGATGCAATGGGGGTTGGATGGATTCCGCATTTGAATATGTCCGCGATTATGGTATCATGACAGAAGAAGATTATCCATATATAGGTTTTGATGACACATGTCATTTTGATTCAACAAAAAGTGTGTTAAAAGTAAAATCCTTTGTGGATATCAAAAGTGGAAGTGAAACTCAACTTAAAGCAGCTGTAGGAATCGTAGGACCAGTTTCAGTTGCAGTCGACGCATCGAACTTTGCTCTTTATGCTGGCGGAATATTCGATGATGAGAATTGTGATCCGGAATTGTTAGATCACGGAATTTTAGCAGTAGGTTATGGAACGGACGAAAATGGAAGAGACTTCTGGTTGGTTAAAAATTCATGGGGTTCTTCATGGGGAGAAAATGGATACATAAGAATGTCTAGAAATAAAAATAACCAATGTGGAATAGCAACAAAATCAAGTTATCCACTTATTTGAATAACACCCATATATTATATGTGACCATAATTATTATTACGCATATGTTATACTATTATAATAATTTATATAAATACAGTTTGTTTATAAATCAATAATAATTGAGTTTTGTTTTTAATGAAAAGTCGTCAAAATGTACAGAAAAAAGATAATGCTTTTAAATGGTGTAAAATTTGGTTTTTGACTTCAAAAATCAATTATCTAAAAATATACAGGGTGTTTCCTAACTACGGTTCACAACTTAAAGGAATGATTTTATATGTCTTTTTATGAAATAAAGTTTTTAAAAACATACGTCCGTACATGCCTTAAAGTTTTTAAAAAATTCATATTTTTTAATATCCTAAAAACCCTTTAACCAATTTGGATGAAATTCAGTACACTTATTTAACGTAATACGGTGCTTGTAAAGCTCTAAGTAGATTAAGACAATAGTGTCCAGTGGCGTTTCAGAGGCCATTACAGTCAATATTATTAAGAAAATATTTATTTTTTTAAGGTTAGCACTCTGTATCTGGAAACCAATGCATTGCCGGACTTATATGAACTTTCCTTTGTATTTCTTGATGCAGAATCTGTCTTTAAGTTTTCCTAACAACATTCTGTAAAGACAGACGATTTCGTATTCCAAATATTTTTCAATTTCAATTTAATATTGAACTATTTTATGAAGTCTTGATTTGTATACTATAATTATTTTACATGTTTACAACCCACCTGAATTTCTATGATGATCATTCACATTTTGAAACTTTGATTATAGTCCATGTGGTATTGGACTACAAACAAAATAACATGTTTTTTTTTAATTCATGGCGTTTTTTATCCAAATCCTAGAAAAAAACGGACACAATTTAGGCCAAGTTGGTTAAAATCAGTACCTCTCTTTTTGATATTTAAATTTAATGTTTATTAAATATTTCTCCAACCACCGCCTATGAGCTGGATGTTATTACTGACTTTCAGGTTACTAGATAACCAGCAAACAAATATAGTCGGGTGTGGTTACAACCAAAATATGAACATGAATTTTCTTTTTTTTTTTTTTTTCTCTCTCTCTCTCTCCTTAATGCAGTACTTAGAGCAAACACCTACTAGAGGCAGTCTTGCTGCTTTGCTAATGCTAACTAGCAGCTTGCGTGAGAGAAAACGCACCCCTGTTTGGTGATGTCACGAGTATATAAACAGCCATAAAAAGTGTACGTTTTGGCGGGTATTTAAAATATCAAATTTAAATCATTATGTTTCCTACCAAACATTGATTTTTACAAATATAATATTTTTTTATCTGTAAATAGCACATACTTGTGAACATCATAGAACAGTTTTTCAAAAACCGTCATCATGCCTATTATAGAGGAAAGTGGGACAGGTTAATTCAAATGCCCTTTTATGCCCTCAAAAATATAAAAAGCATTTTTGTCAAGCTATAGAATAGAATAGAAAAGAATAGAATATGTTTTATTTCTAATAAGTACTTAGTATGTAGATACATAGGTTCGTCTATATTTGTATGTATATCTCCTTGAATAAATAAAATAACTTTTCCTACCTATCTCTGTTCCTCTTTATCCAAACTTTAAGTGTAGTTTAAAGCGTAGTAGGTAAATAGACTCATATTACATCAATTTTATTAAAAACAAAAATTTTGTACCACATCCCCCAGCAAGACGCACGGCTGCAGGTTTTGCACGTGTCAAGTAGCTTAAGCAAGTTGCTAAATCAAGCAGTACCGGATTAAGGTATTTTTTTACTAAAGCAAAGAGTAAATGTTGCTTCCGTCCTGACCAGTGTGGAATAGAGACAAAAAAAGGTCTTTACCAACACATGTTCTATTTAACTTTTACTTTATTTTAACCTTAAATTTGCAGCCGGCATATGTCTAAGCATTTTTAACATATTTAAATTTATTTGTCAAAAAATATGTTTGCAGACTCACAAATGTTTATTAATTAATTAATTTTTCCTTTAAAAATCCTTTAGATTCAATTTGGGTTAAAATATTTGTGTAACAGGATCCAACTTAACAGGGCTTTTATACAGTTATAAAAAATATTAATACAGGATATTTAAAAAATAAGATAAAACATGAATTTGAAAAAGCTATAAATAATCTTGTTTTTTTTAATGGAAGCCCCCAAATTTTATACTTTTATCTTATTAAGCATTAAAAAAGGGTTGCTTGGTAAAAAGTTGCCTATTCCTAAAAGTTTAAGTTTTCGAAATATTTTTAATTAATTATTTTCATATGTATTCCTGGTTCTATGATTATGGTGTTTAAAGACAAAGGTAGATAATATACATTTCTTTAGCATTTGATTGTCTTTTAACGCCATCAAAGGCAATTAAATATAACACATTTTGCAATCTGAAACTTATTAACCATATAAAAATAATGTATTTAAAATATTTCGAAAACAAAATCTTTTAGGAATAGGAATGGCAACTTTTTACAAACTTTTCCCTATTTTTAATGCTTAAATAAGATAAAAATGCAGGGAGGATATTTAAAGTCCTACCCCACTTTTATTTTTTAAATGGGACAAGATATCAAGATTTGGTAATATTTGGGTAAAAGGATGTCACTTAAACTACTTTTTGGCATAATACTGATTTCGGTCACGTTGCCTAGTGCACTAACAACTTTTTTTTTAAATGGAAAGGGGCTCATATAGTACCTCGTTTTAAAAATACATTGATTTTCTATTCATCACCGTTTTATTTTTAAAAATAATCCCATTCGTCCAAAGTTACAAGCGTTTGAAGTTTAATTTCAATTTGTACAGGGTGTTTTTTTTGGTTACTTCTAGTTAGTGATGATAAATATTGATTTAGTTCATGGCCACCTATATCTATTTTAATTGTTTGCCAGTTTTACTGTTTACAGCAATGCATACTATTAAGTGTTATATATTGTTGTAATCGCAAGAAAATCTGCATTTTTTTCAGATACTCAGATACAAGATGTCCTTTTAAAAAAATGCAAGTTTGGCTTATATCTCGAAATTTAAAACATTCATATTTATTTTTTAATTTTAGGTACGCCACTGGATTCTACGTAAAAACTTATTAAACTTTTATATTTAAAGATTTTTTCTATCTCTATAAATGTCTAAGTAGTAAGACATAATCAAAATCGACAAATTTTACGAATCATCCTGTATCTTCTAAACCAATCAAGTTACTGTAGAGCTGATTGAGCCATTAAACTAAACACTAAAAAGGACATGTATCTTAGTTTTTTGTATCTCTTACCGTTTAGCATATACCCTATAATCCCAACCAGAAAACCCACCCTGTGCATATAGTGCGATTTTTAAAAGTTGTTTTTCCATACCTTTTGAATAAGTAGAACAAAATATCGAGGTCGGATAAAATTTGGGCAAAAGGGTAATACTTTTACTACTTTTTAGCAAAATATTTTCCGTTACGTGGCCTAAGGTCAGAAGGCAACCTTTTTTTTTAAATGGAAAGGGGGATCATGTAGCACCTCGTTTAAATGGCTCTTTAATTCTTTACCCAACGCCACTTTGTTTTTTAAAATCGGCCCAGCCGTTCCAGACTTACAAGCCAATGCATTTAAAACCGCATTGTTTTTACACTATTTAAGCCTAATTTAACACGGTTTTATGTCTGGAAAGACTGGACCGATTTTTAGAAACGAAATAGCGTTGTATAGAGAATTAAAGGGTCTTTAAAACGAGGTGCTACCTACATGCCAGATTGCCATTCGCCGATATATCGGGACTGTCACCGTTAGGTATTAGGTAACAAAAAGTCCCGATTTACAAAATGGAAGAAAATATTTAATTTTGTATTAATTCCGCCATTAGTCAAAATATGTTAATACTTATGTTCAATTCCTTCACATACTTAATACCAACTTAAAGAATTTTTCATTAATGGCAAACCAGCGGATCGACGAAAAGAATCGACTGTTGGCACAATCTGTCGAAGCAATTTAGCACTATCAGTATAACTTTAAAGTGCTGCTAAATTTTATAAAAAATTTAAAACATAAAAAGATATATTGCACTCTCCCGCCCCTGCTAAACTACAACATACCAGAAATTAGGCTGTCCCGACATTGGCCATATAATTTATGGCAACCCAAAGGGGGGAGGACTTTTAATATTATTACAGTATAAAATTGGGGGTTTCAATTAAAAAAAAAAATGGTAGTATTCTTAGTTTAATTTTTGTACTCATTTTTTGAACAGTCTGTATTTGTTTTTAAACTTTACAAAAATAAGGAAAAGTTGTTTTATGGGTTTGTAACTATCACTAAAAATAGTTATTGTATTCTGGCAATTGCCTTGCAGCAACGCCATAAACAAAGCAGTATTCAAGCAGTTATTGTATTTGCTTTTAAGAGTTATAGCTTTTTTAAAGCTAGTTGATACAGACGCGAAAAGCGAATCGCGAAACGCAAATTTCATTCTCATTGGTCAATTTCACATAAAATTAAAGGCGGGTAGTTCAAAATATAGATAGTTTAAAGATGTTGCGAATTCGCAAAATTTAAAATCTAGTGGGCGGGAAACTTGAGATCATTTTAATTTTTGGCGGATATTCGCGTGCGCACATGAGTAGAAACAAGAGGTTATTTGCCATATGTCATTTCAAAAACAATTTTGTTATTGTTATTTTTATGCTATATTCTTTATTCATCACATCAGATAATTGTTATATTATTAAAAGGAAAAACAAAGAAAATCTCAAAAGAACCCAAGCGTAGCGTCACCACCGAAATAAAAACAATATAGAAATTTGTAGGTTATGTTGTTGCCTAGAGTTTCGGCGAATTTTGCAGCTGTATAAATATGACAAAAACGCGAATTTTTTGGACAGATATTCACTTTCGCAATTCGCTTTTCGCGTCTGTATGACCTAGCTTTAAGAGAAGCACTTTTTAAATACTGGTCTTTTGGAGCCAGATACAGAAATTGATGGACTTTTTTCTTTATATATTATTGATTTTGTATGAAATAAACACTAACATATTAACTTCCTAAAATACCTGTATTAATATTTTTATTATAATTTGCATAAAATAAGTCTAGTTTACTGGCATATTAATATGGTTCTTAGACATGTTTAAATGTAGTTGTTTTTAATTTTGGTTTTATTTAAATAAGTGGATAACTTGATTTCGTAGCAATTCCACATTGGTTATCATTATTTCTGGCCATTCTTATGTATCCATTTTCTCCCCATGAAGAACCCCATGAATTTTTAACCAACCAGAAGTCTCTTCCATTTTCGTCTGTTCCATAACCTACTGCTAAAATTCCATGATCTAAAAATTCCGGATTACAATATTCATCGTCGAATATTCCGCCAGCATAAAGAGCAAAGCCCGATGCGTCGACTGCAACTGAAACTGGCCCTACGAGTCCTACAGCTGCTTTAAGTTGAGTTTCACTTCCACTTTGGATATCGACAAAGGATTTTACTTTTAACACACTTTTTGTTGAATCGAAATGACATGTGTCATCAAACCCAATATAGGGATAGTCTTCTTCCGTCATGATACCATTATCACGGACATATTCAAATGCGGAATCCATCCAACCTCCATTGCATCCCATGTCACCATAATCAGAAGAACAGTCTACCAAGTTCTGTTCACTTAGAGAGATAAGTTTTTTGTTTTTAATAAAGTACTGTCCTTCAAGGGCTCCAGTCTAAAAGTTAAAAATATGTAATCAATAAGCGGACCTATATTTTTTCGGACTTCCATTGTTTTTATTTTAATTTGTTTACACAACGTTTGTTGCAGTACCATCTTTGTCTATTTTTAACTGTAAACCAATTCAATTTTTAAAGATACTAAGCTTATATATAGTGGGACTTTGTGTAAATAAATCAAAATAAACTTGGTTAAGTTAGGGATTTATAGTTTAGGCTTAGATTTAGGCAATTCCTAAGAAAAAAAACTATTGTCTATAAATAAACTAATATTAAAGCTGTTCTACTTACAGCACTAAAACCCCAACATGAACCACAAGAGCCCTGATCTTTAACAGGTGTCACAGCTCCAGCTTCAACCCAATTAATCTTAGATGGTATTTTAACATTGACGGGAACTTCAAATTTAACGCTATTGTTTAAAGATGTATGAGCATTGTTGTATTTAAGCATGCTTACAAATTCTGATTTAGTCATGTCAGCAAATTTGGTAACACCAAGTTTGTATGAGACAAGTCCATCATCATATTTTTGGTTGTGAGCTTCGATTTGTGCAAGATTATTAAGGAAAATAAAAATCTTGTTCGCTCCTCTAGTGGGCTGTAGTGCTTTTCAAATTTGGTCTACAATTAAGTAAATAGTTAATATATGTAAATGAAAATATTATACTTATTAGCAAAAGTTTACTAGAACCTGATACACTCCTGGACTCCGGCCAAAAAAAAATCTGTTAAAATTCGATCTTTAATCACTTTTTGCTTTTTTGATTAATTTCAATTATTCAAGTTTAATAGGATTAGGTGTTGTACAGGGAAGAGCCAAATCTTGCATTTTGACCAAATTTTCGCACACACCCTATGAAATAATTTACCGACACATCTTTCTACAACATTTTTTTAAATTTATATCAATATTTTTATTCTAAAAGGCAATACAAATTTTTCAAGGAGACAGTGAAACTTGTGTGTAGTTATACTTTATAACCTCTTTTAAATTTTTTATTTTATATGATAAAACGTAAATACAAATAGGTATTGATTTGTTAAGTTCGTGTTGTAGTTTCCAAATCAGTACTAAAATTTTTGTTATCTCTTAAGATATGTAAGATACGCTAAAATGTGTGATTAAAAACACCCCGTATATTATATCACTAGTAACCAGATCATTTAAAGACCTTAGTTTTACAAATGAGGAGCTCCAAATCAAAACGTAGATTTTGATAAAACACAATTTTTAGAATACATGACAATTTTTACTAAGTGTTTTTTACTTATAAATTTTGAAATGTTTTTTTAAATAAAAATATGTTTAATTTATATATTTATAATATGTTATAGTTTCATTTAAATTCTTTTTAACATAAATAAAAAACGCGAAGTAAAAATTGTGAGACTCTATTAAAATTGTGTTTATTAGACACCCAAAACAATGCTAAATTTTTGGTCATCAGCTTGGACGCTCGTTTCGTGGAATTTATGAAGCGGGTATCCATCCTTCATAAATTCAGCCAAGCCAGCGTCTAAACTGATGACCAAATATTTAGCATTGTTCTGGGAGTCTATAGTGAAACAACAATTGTCTTTGGTTTTATCAAAAACTGCGTTTTGATTTGGAGCTACTCAAATATGAGCATCTAAATCTTAAGTTTCCCAATATGTTTGCAATATAGAGTATATTATGACCATAAAGCTGAATTTATAGATTGACGTTTTCGTTACCGATCGCCGTTTAACGTTTCGGTTTCTGATATGGTATAATGCAAACGGTAAACCAAAAGTATAATTTGACAAATGCAAAGTTGTTGTTTCATCTCCTAACTGAAAACGGCAAATGGTAAACAGAAATGTGAATCTATAAATCCAGTTTAATGACTGCATGGTTTTCTTTAAAAATTTGTATTTCTTAATAGAATAGAAATACCGATATAAATAATAATAATAATAAAAAAACGTTAAGAAAAGTCTTTAAAAAATTAAAACTGGTAAAAAATTGTGTGTGAAAAGTTTGGTCAAAATGCAACATTTGGCTCTTTCCTGTATAACACTCAATCCTATTAAACTTTTTGCAATCCCTATAATAATGGTAGGGGAGCCCACGATGCTAAATGGGGATTTACTCGAGCGTCATAGAGACCTATTGGGTTGCAAAGCTTAAAAGATAAGAAGAAAAAAATGTGTTATAATGTATACCTTTTTATTGGTGGGGAAAGTGGCTATAGACTTTTAAATATGTCAAAAAATACTATTATTATTCGGCTTTTGGAAATCGTTCGGGTTGTATTGAATTGTATATTTTTCGGTATCCTTGAATTATTTTCTTCAAAATAAAAAAATAGCCACGCTCGAAAATGTAAATCTGACGTTTTTCTTTGTAGTTCTCTGTTTCCTTTACATAAATTCCAAATTGTCAGATAAGTGGAATATACACTGTTGGGCATGGTAATTAACTTACCTTATCCTAATCTGACGCGCTCGAAAATTTTTGATGTATATATTTTTGTTTTTTGATCGGCTCTGTATACAGGACTCATATTTGGTGGAGGTATTTAATCGGGTACAAGGTATTCTCCGGTATATTAATCTGCCGCGCTGTAGTTAATCCCGAAATTCCCTCTTGGGCTCCCCTACCATAAATAATAATCTCGATGAAACCAAAAAGTTATTTAAGATTGAATTTAAACAAAATTTGTTCATGAGTGCATTGGCTACGACCAGTGGTTTGCATAAAATAGCGCTGGTAAATTTAAGTTATTTTTTTATTTTATGTGTTTTGTTTAATTAAAATGGCACACCGTTGAAAGTGATTGAAGAATAAAAAAATTCTAATAAAAGAGATAAATAACAAAGTAGAACTTTAGTAGGCGTTTGGACTGTTTGTTTTCTTTTTTTTCAAATTTAAATAAATACTTACTTTATAATTTGTCCACTGTTCTTGTTCACTAAGTCCATTAGCCATCAAAACAAAGACAGTAACAAGAATTACGTAGTTGATCTAAAATAAATGAACAATTTATTAATTTTAAAATTTATTTTTAATTATCTTTTTAATTATACTAACAGTTTTTTTGGCGAGTACTTAAAATGATATCTTAATACATGAATCAAACACATCAATAAAAAACAAAGTCATAACCTTTTCTGTCCTATGGTCCTATGGTGCTATTAGTATTTTAAAATTTGCATCAAATTTATTTCAGCAATTTGTTTAAACTTAAGTTCAAAAGTTTTTTTATTAAAGCTTAACATATTTTTCTAATCTTTTTAATTTTAATATTTTAAAGAATTCATTAAATATTTGTTTTACTATACCGGGTGTCAACGAATTTATTATACAAACGATTACTTTCAAAGTATTAAACATATCAAAATGAGAGACTTGGTATTGAAAATGGTATGGAAAGAGGAGAGGTTTCGCATATTCCCCACTTTTTATTACTTCCGGTTTAACCGGAAATAACTCAAATGTTATGTATAGTACTTTGACATTTTTAAATGTATTTGTCCCTACTTGACTTTTTTAAGTATTGGTATCGCTAGATTCGTCAAAATTCATTTATTTAAAGAGTGTTTGTTTAAAAAAGGTAGCCATTTAAAAAATACTAGTTAGACACGAAAATTTTAATTTGCCAAAATGTTTTATTCCTATCTTTTACACTAGGCCACCTAGATGCAATATTAAAATTAACTCTAAAAAATCAAGGAGGCTTAAAAACTTTTTAAAATGTTACATTTTTGCTTAGAATTGTCTCAGGAATCCAAAAATAATAAAATATAAAGGGTGTTCCATTTAAAAATTCAAAATGGGAGCAATTTCTGGTTAAACCGAAAGTAACTAGAAAGTGAAAAATATGCGAAACACTCCTCTGCTCATATAATTTACCTATACCAAGTCTTATTTTGATATGCCTAATACTCTAGGAGTTATAGCTTGTTTAATAAATTCGTTGACACCCGGTATTTAATTGTAACTTTGGCATTAAAAATTGTCAATTTTACTTTCGAAATAATACATGTAGTACACTTAAGCAATTAAATCAGAAAAAAAAAACTCAACAAAATACTCCGTTCCCTTAATTTATTTTAGGCAAACCCAAAAATGCATAATATGCGTTCCCTTTTCTCCATTGAATTTAAATCAGTTAAATATGTTAGCAAATATGTAACATAATTAATAAAAAATATTTTATTTTCTTTAACCCTATCCGAGATGTGACTTTAAAACTTACTGTAAATCTTAACCGAGTAATAAAATAGATAATAATTGTTTTAAACTTACCATTTTCATTAATTTTTATGCTTGTGTCTACTTTGATTATCCGGTTACTGTTTTGAATTAGCTTTTAATTCTAGTTTTTATACTCAAAGTACCTAAGAATTCAAACCTAAATGACTGTTTATCCTTAAGATTATCTTTAAAAATATGAATATTTGCTTACAATTTGCATTATCATTACTATATTTTTAATAAACAAGTGTGCAATCATGTTTAAATACAAAAAGTTTATAAAGTGATTAATATCGAAATTGACCGATTAATGAACTTTTTTAAAAATAGCAACCGTATAAAAATATCAAATATATTGCTGAAATATTGCTTGTTAACTTAGTCTAATTTTTTTTTATTTTAAATAGCACAAAAGATTCCTTTATAAGGTTGTTTTCTTTTATTCATGTTTTATTACAGAAAAATCGCATAACTATAATAAGAAAAACGATGAAAGTCGTTATTTTTATAAAATCATATTTTTGTACTATATTATATCTCTAAAGTTAATGTATATTTTAGTGCTAAAATAAGCGGGATATTGATAAGACTTATGTCTAAAATATCGTACCTTTAAAAAATCCTTACGTTATTTAAAATAACAATGAGGGTCCAATTATTTAATAATTAACAGTTGTAGATTTTTATAAATTATTTTATAGTTTTTTATTGCACGTGACAGAGTTTAGCTTAGTTTTGCATTGTATGAAAAAAAAACGTTAAAGCCAGGGAAGAATAGTGAATGTTGCTAATAAATTAAAAGTATATAGAAAAAAATTTGTGGAGTTTTTCAGGAGTTATCATTATTACCAATATCACTTCTAAATAATCGTCAATCAGTTACGTTTTCGTACCTCAAAAATAATACAATTTTGTTGTGTGGGTTTTTTTTATCTTTTGACAAACCTTGAAGGCTAAAAGCCTAAATACTAACGTACCATGGGTGTGTTAGGCGAGGTAAGAGAGAGTTTGTTAACACGGGACTTAAATACTTGAAGATTTGGGGGAAGAAAAGACCTCCGCGGGCAGCAGGTTCCACATTCTAGAAACTCTAGGAATAAAAGAACGAACAAAATGGGAAGTTCGGGGCTTGTTTAGTTGAACCATATAAATACGCGCGGAACCACTAGTTTCTCTGTTGGGAACCGTGAGTGGAGGAACTATACTGGACAATTCTTCAGAGCAAAAGCCGTGGAAGTACCTATAAAAAAGCAATAAATCCCCAACAGCCCGACAATGGGCAAGAGAAGGAAGCCTTTCTGTAAGTGAAGGATCATTAATGAGACGAATAGCTCTTCTTTGAATAGAATCAAGAATTCTTAGGGTTGTGGGGGACGCCATGCCCCACATATGAGAATAATATTCCAAGTGAGGTCGGATTTGGGACACATATAAAGTGTATAAAATCATTAGAAGGAGAAAAATACTTTTGGATCGAAAGAGAAATCTAAGCTTTTTGAAGCTGCCGTGGCTATAGATACAATGTGTTTATCCCAGTTAAGCTTCAAATATATATTTTAAAAAATTGGACTTTTATTGTTTTTGGCAACAAAATAAGATTGTATTTTTAGAAATAGCTTTCCTAAGGTAACTCTTATTACAAAAATATGTTTAGAATAAATGGTAAGACAATAAATAATTAAATATATTTCTAATTAGAACATGATATAACGTTGGTAGAATTCAATATTTAATGTTAAAAAACACTCTACTAAAATTTTCTCATTTTTAGACATTCATAATTTTTTCCGTGAGATTTTCATATGAAGGAGTGAGAAGTAAAGGATCTGGGTAATATTTTTCATCCAATTGTCATACAATGTTTTGTGCAAATTTGGTTATTAAATTAAAATAAGACAAATAACTTTGTTTCTATCAATATATGCATTTTTAAACTTAATATTCCAAACTACTTGTATATATACAGTGACCAAACAAACAATGGGATTTTTTTTTTTAGATTTTTAGCAAGTTTATCAGTAAGTTTTTTGGTAAACTGTTTACCATATTTTTGGCAAACTATTTACCAAATTTTTGAGACGCAACCATTAGCCCAGTTCCCGTCCTGGGTTCTTGTTAGGATTTTATTTTATTGGATTAAAAGAATTTTAATCGAGAGCTAATGAACCTTTGTTTATAGTATGAAATCTTCTTTGTATCATAAGTAAGTTTATATTAAATATTTCATTATTTTATTTCTTTTATTTCTTTTAAAGTAATCTTAACTTTTATTATATGTGCAAGGACAGAATAGTTTATAAAAGTTTTAATTTTCTTAAAATGTTTAATAAACTTTTTATTTTATTCTGGAGAAAAGCCAAAAAATATTTTGTTTAAACGTAATATCGTAGAAAACAAATAAAGCATTAAATACATATTAATTTTGGTTTAAAGGTCTTAAAAGTGCCAGGTTCCGACGCACTGTTTGTACAATAAAAAAATAGTTTATTCATTAGTGCGATTTATTTTAATTTTATTGGGTATGTAGCAATTTTCCAGAAAGCATTTTAGCAAAAATAAGTAAAAACTAAAAGCAAAAATTGGCCGCCTCTATGAGTACTTTCCAAAAATAAAAAATGGTCGTCACTTTACTTTCTACCTTTAGTATACCTATAACATTTTTATTTTTTATATTGCCAGAAAAAAATATTTATCAAAAAAATATCTAAATAGCGCTCATAAAAATCTTCATATAATGTAGTCACTGGGGCTAAAATTGACTTTTTAAAATATTATTTTAAAAAGTCAATTAATCAATAAATTCCTAAAAAAATGTTTAAAAGAATTTTATTGTACAGCATAAAAAAGGTATGAAATTTGTCTTACATATTTTTTAGGGTGTTGTTATAGTGCAGTAAATTCAAAATGCTTTTAGAACAGAAACAGTAGCAAAAATAAGCCATAGTCTATAATATAAAAGATTATTTAAAAATAACAGATATTTTTTTAAATAAACAAATGTAATTCTAAATCAGTTTGTATAACATAAGGCGGATTTTATTAACGTGTATATTCTAAAAAACTATTTAATTAACCTGACTGTAAAAAATAAAATAAATTATTTAAAATAATCATTTGTTTCAAACTTAATCTTAATTTTTTTTAGTATCGTTTTATGCTATTTATTGAAACAAATATATTTATCTGAGTTAATTTATTTTCCAAAATAATATAAAAAAATACGTAAAACCAAAAACAAAATCCGTACAAAAGCTTCTCTTTAATTTTATACAAAAAAATACTGTATAGTTTATTTGTTGTCTATTCCCAATTTTCTTACTTTATGGCAATACTGTCAATTGGACTTTTGGAACCATTTAAATCGCACAATTACAGTTAATACGACAAATTTTTGTTTCGACTACCCCCAGAGAAAATATTTTAAAGGTGCATCCTCTATTGTTATTTTTTGTAAATTTAATTAAATGTTATTAATAAATCCCAAAGTTGCAAAAAATATCCGTTTTTCTAAAAACCACAACCGCAGTTTTTTTAACTTCACAATTAAAAAAAAAAAAATCCGATGTCTCTACTTACAAAAGGATGTTAAAATATTTTTGAAATTTGTAATTTTACGATAAAAATTAATCAAATATAAAAAAGAATAATAGCAGCGTTATACAAGCGACACTCGTTACGTTCCTAGTAAAAACCGGACATCAAATAAAAAAGATCAAATTTGCTCCAAACTAAACGAGAATCTAAAAAAATATTTTTGTTTGAGTGCAGTAACGTACCATTTTTTTTTACAAAATCTATACCTTAAACCCCTCATCGACGACACTTATTTTTTTCTGTATGTCAAAAAATGCATAAGAGACGTCACCCATTTTTTTAATAACTTAGCTATATATAAATTATAAGAGGTATTATAAATAAAAAGTAAAATTTTTATCATCCCGTAGTTCAAAAACTAAGACCTTTAGGACATATGTATGTTCATATAAAGTTTTTTTGGATTTTTTTATTGTACAATCACTCCTTCAAGTTTGTCGTTAGAGTTACTAGATTCCCTGTCAGCAAGCTATAACTTACCTTGTCAGCAGTACCACTTAATCCTTTTTACATAAATAAAAAAAAACATTCGATTACTATTTTACTCTTTACTATTTGAAACAACTTTTGTTTCCTGTCCTGAATTATTATTTTGCATTGTTTTAAAACAAACTGGTTAAACTAGGATGGTTAAGGAATAATTATTTTATTTTTCGCCGACCAAATGCGCTAGTGTTTCGCCATTGCGGGGGTAATGATGTTAGTCCTATTATACACCGGTCATGCCTACGATGCACGGTCAGGGCAATTGGACAGTTTTATTTACTCAGTTTTTTTTTACATTGGTTGATAATAATTTGGCTGCCCAAGTGCGGTGCACGTTTTTGCCCCCACTAGGATCGGCCCTGATGGCTAAAAATACGTTTTTTCTGCTTGCTAGTATTTAATATCGCCTTTAATAATAAACTGCATGAACCAAAACTTATCTACTACTTTAACAGGTTTTTGATAAATGTAAAATAAAGTAATAAGGATAAAAAACACACAACAACAAACACCCCGTATCGTAAAAATGGAACGTTTCTGTACCAATGCTTATACATATTTTTTACATTTTCATATTCATAAACTGCCCCTAATAAGTATGCTGTAACACCCTGTATATTAGGGTGGATAAAAATTATTTTTTATTTTTTTTGTTAGCCTGCGGGTAGAATTTGTCATTTTTAAACAAGAAAATTTTTGAAAAATAAAAAAGTGGTATTACTTAACATCTTAAGGTGGCCCACTAGTTTTGAATATTAATTATAGGTAAAAATTTTTGACTGCAATTTTTTTTGTCTTTAACATTTAAAAACATCTAGTAATGAACAAATATGATTATTTTAAATGCAAGTTTTACTCCCGTGGTTATATAATAAAAAGCTTCTTTTTCGTGGTTAATAAAAAGCTTGTTATTTTTGTTTGTTTTAATTACAATAATAGTGATTTTTTTATCCTATAACTTCTAATTAACATAAAAAAGATGTTTTTAAATGTTAAAAAACAAGAGAAAAAAATTGCAGTAAAAAATTTTTATTCAAAATTAATTTTCAAAATAAGTGGGCCACCTTAAGATACTAAGTAATACCACTTTTTAATTTTTCAAATTTTTTTGTTTAAGAAATGACAAATTTCATTCCCGGACTAAAAAAAAAAATTATTTCACTTTACCCTACTGTATATAGCTAATAAATTTTCGGGTTTGAGATTCGAATAATTTATTAAATTTTTGATTAAATTGCAAAGTAAAGCTAGTTCTTTTGGTTCACGTTTCAGCAAATCTTTTACTTCCCCCTTTGTTTTGTTTTAAAAATGCATCAGAAAATTTGCGGGCGGTCTTTGACGACTAGGCCGTAAACCGCTTTTAAAAGTTGATTTCCTTTCGGCTTTATTTTTTCAATTTTTTATCTAGAATCATGCAGTAACTTAAGATTATCGGGTTATATGTCGTTTTTTTACAGAATATTATTCGATTAGTAGCAATTATGTAATTTTTCTAGAAATATTGCTCACTTTCTGAATTTCGTTAAACGATAATCATTCTTTTAGTAAATCTTCATTTTGAATTAATAGAACTTGCTGTACAAAAAAATGAATAGTGTCCCTAGTAGCAGCTAGTAGCAACAAATATACAGGGTGTTTTGTAATTGAGGTAAACAAATTTAAGGACGTATCTCTGGGCTATTTATATAAAAAAGTTTATATAAACATAGGTTCGGAAATGCTTTGTTTTAAGATACGGGGTATTAAAACTTTAAAAAAGCGGGTTTTTAATATTATCTTACATATGCCCTATCCGATTTTAATAAAATTCAGCTATGGTATTTCTTGAAATAGAATGTTAATTTAGCCCTAAATTAATTTTAATTAGTGAGACCAGTGGCGGCGTGGGACGCATCTCAGCTAATATTATTGACAAAACAATGTACGTAACTGGCTTTTTTGCAACTTTTATATTTTTAAGGATAAAACACCTAAAAATACAACACATTTGTTTTAAATTATTTTTACGTAACGTGCTTCGTTTTCAAGAAAAAAAGCAAATTCTGCTAAACTGCATATTCCTGGGCCATAGAAATATTAAATTTTTTTTTAATTAGGTGGCATAACTTTTTATTAGCAATTATGTAACAACAGCAAATACTTAATTAAATATCGTTTATATCTAGTCTAACAAATTTTTGCTAAAAAAGTGTTTTAGAAATTTTTAGGTTTTTGAAAAGCCTAATACCCTGTATCTTGGAAACGAAAAACTTGAGAACCCATGTTTACATGAAGTTTTTTTTCATAAAAATGGCTCAGGAATACGCCCTTAAATTTTTTACCTGTATATAACGTCATTTTCGCAAATGAATTGCCAACTACCCATAATAGTTTTAAACTGTGCAAACCTGTGCAATTTTTTATAGGAAATTTAGTATGATAACATAAACAGTACATATCTTTCTAACTAATATCCATAACAAAAAATATATATTTACTTTAAGACGTAACCACAAACATAATTTATACAACAGGTGTTTTAGGACTGACAGCGGCGTTTTTCCATCTCAAAATAAATATCTTGGTTTATATAAATTTTTATGCATTTTTGCCAATTGAATTGAACAAATAGGTTTAGTTGTTTGTAACCCTGTCTTTTATCTATAATATTACATAAAAAAAATCTATTTTCTGCAAAGTCGGTTTATTACAATATTTGAACGTGACAACGTCATAAGAAAATACTGATGAAATGGTTGCATTTTTCAAAAGAAAATTAAACAATTTACACCACATTCACTATTTACTGCACTTCCTACTTAACTAAAACATGTAAATGTATTATTGTATAGCATCTATCCACGCGGACGCGGAAACATATGTCGAACGCTGCCCAACACGGAGGCCGATTGTGCCTCTTCCGCGCTCTTGCTTGCACTTCAAGCTTTAAATTGAACGCCGCATGACTCATGTTTTCTTGTGCGTGCAGCCGGCTTCATCGAATTATAAGACGTTATCACGTCAAAAAATAATTGTCACACCTTGTTTTTTAATTTTTCCACAGTGCGCCGTACTCTTATCCTGTATACCATAAACCAAATACTGTAGTATCATAGCGATATCATCATGTCGAAAAAATGGTTTGTATTTATTTGCTCGAAATCCGAATAAAAAAAAGTGAAGAAATCAAATTTGTCTAAAATGAAACAATAATTTAAAAACGGTTTGTTTATTTTGGGAAATACAATGGCAAATCATTTTTTCTTAAAAAATGTTTTCACTAAATTCTTACGGACAACACTATACAAAAAGATTTTTTGTACGTCCTTTAATTCATGGAAAACGTATCCTAAATTTTTAAAAAATATCCTTAATTGGTATAAAAGTTATTACAAAAAACGAATATTTTTTAAAATTTTAAAATCCTGAAATTACGAAGATATAGTATTCAGGAAAAATAATATATTCATAAGAACTATTTTTTGTAATTTTTGTTGGCGAATCACCCCTTAAATTTGTGGGTAGATTTACTGAAAACCCTGTATATTATTATTTATAAAAAAATACATAAATAAAATCTAGCTTTTTAATAAAAAAATGTAGCTCTCTAAAATTAAAACATAAACAAAAAATAAATAAACAATAAGCCTTTATCACCACAACATATAAGTACATTAATACTAAAGAACAGGATAACTTGGACGTGTAGCAATTCCACACTGGTTATCTTTATTTCGTGACAGTCTAATATAACCATCTTCACCCCAGGAGGTGCCCCATGAATTTTTGACTAACCAATAATCATCACCGTCTTCACTTGTTCCATATCCTACAGCCAAAACACCATGGCTTAAACAAACACTAAGGTTACAACATTTGTTGTCATCAAATATGCCTCCAGCATATAATGCAAAATCAAGCGCATCTACAGCCACCGAAATAGGACCTACTGTAGCTATAGCAGCCTTTAGTTGGTCTTCATTTCCTGACTCAAGGTTTTCAAATGAGCTTATTTTAAGTACGCTTTCTGATGATTTAAAAGCACAAGCCGTATCTATAGCACTATAGGGATAGCTATTTTCGGTCATTATGCCTACTTCTTCGACATATTTGAAAGCATTGTTCATCAAACCACCATCGCATCCATGATTACCATATTCATACGAACAGTCCATTAAATTTTGTTCACTAAGTGAAATAAGCTTTTTATTTTTGATATAGTATTGTCCTTCTAGAGCACCAGTCTACAAAAATACAACAAAACAATATTATTTTTTAACTTTGAAATTACTTTTAAATATAGTTTTAAAATTGTTGATTATTACAGTCTATAAATAAGCTTAAACTGCTTAGAACCGTAACCAGGAGGAAGCAATGGGGGCGATTCCCCCCAGGAGCCAAAAAGACCTCTTGAAAATGGTTTTTTGCTGGAGGTGGCGCCTTCGAGAAGGCGCTGTTTTGGCAAACAGCCACTTTGTTTGCTTGCTTAAAACAACGCGGAGTCTTTTTTTGTTGGTTGTTACCCTTTTAGCTTTTGCCCCTCTCCCCCAAAATTACTTTCTGCCTATTGCCCTAAACCTGTTAGTAAAATTTACTTTTTGACAGATTGACACTAGAAAACATAACTTAACATAGTTTTAAACATGGGCTGAATATTGACCCATCAATTCCAAATTCCAGCGTCACTCGACACTGCTGGGCAATAGCACCATTTAAAATTTATCGTATATTTAGTAGGATTAAAAATTAAATTTAAGAAAATAAGTAAACAGGTCATTTATTTAAAAAAAAACAATTTTAGACAGGGCACACCAAGAAGAGTAAGTAACGTGGTTATCTTAACAGACCTAACCAGAGCAGAATGTATGGTAGGTACCTAATAATAACATTAGTAGGAGACAGGTGGTTGTTGACAAAAAGAAATCCTTTTGAGTATCGATTTAATAATTTATATAAGTATATCGGATCAGCTATTTTAAATGTTTATCTGCCAGTAATGCAATAACAAAACAAGCCTATTTGCATCATTCATCAACTACGAATATGTAATTCACTTTCTTGCGGCGTGTTTGAAAGCGGCTTTCAAACAGTGGTAGGCAAAAAGCGGGGCAGGAAGGGCCTGATCGGAGCTGCGTTGCTAAGTGAATTAACTTATTCGTAGTTGATGAACGATGCTATAAGTCATCCAATCCAAAATGTTTACATGCCGGTATTCGTGTTAGACTGTCTTTTTCCACGCATTGCCTATTAGTATAATTGACTGGCTGATTCTGTATATTTTAATTCAGTGCCTCTTATCTATTATTTAAGTGTTAATGCGAAATGTTAAAAAATACAAAGTACTGTATATTTACTTTTATTTCTAATGTTTTAACTTTTTTTAACGTAAAATTTCCATTATTTCTCTACTATATTTACAATAGCAATTCTTATTTATTTTAATAAAATATAAGCACTCTGAATCCACAAGCTTGAAACTGGCTCCTTGGTAAATGTTGCTGCTTTAGGTTTTTCCTCACCCAGCCTTGCAAACCGCAGACAACAAAGGGCTTCACAGTAGCACCATATGTGTTTTGCGGTTTCTTTTTCTTCCTGGCAGAACCTGCATAGGTTTTCTTCTGCCAGGCCTATTGTTTCCAGGTGTTTTATTCAGTCTGCAATGAGCTGTCAGTTGACCCACTATAATTCTTACTGCCTTTCGGTTGTAATTTAGAAGGTCTTTTGTAAATTGTAAAAAACAGAAAATAGGGAAAAGACAAAGAGAAAGTGGAAGAAGTGGATGGAACAGTAACATAAGCAAAAATCTAATAGAAAATAGACAACCGTACCGAGTGGCAAAAGACCAGGGTCAGTGCCACCATAAGACTAAATGCGGTAATACCCTGGCCCCTCCAATCTCAGGGTGGTCCCTCAGACTCTGACAAACAAACTATAAATTAAATTAGTGAACATTTCTTAAACGTTTGGAATATAAATTAACCAGATTTTAAAACTTGGTCTGTGTGTCCGTGTCAGGACAATTTCAATTTTATTATGGAGTCGACTGTATAACGATGAATCTGGATGGAAAATAAGCGATTTTACATAGTTTAGTTGGGGCTCTGGTTTATTTTTGCCCCAAGGCCCTTAGTTACCTAGATACACAACTCCCTGGGGTTAAAAGTTGATAAACCGCTTCTACCATGTGTAGGCGACAATCCCCTATCAAGTTACCAGAGTCCATAATTTGCTATACCAAGATTGTATTTGCCTTTATCTATACTTACAGCGCTAAAACTCCAACAAGCACCACAATCTTTTTGGTCTTTAACTGGTGTCACTGCTCTAATTTAGACCAATCGATCTCTGATGGTATCGTATTGTTTAAGGAAATTTTCTTGATGTTTTTCTGTAAGGTCTCTGCAGATAGATTATAATTTAATATGCTGGCAAATTCGCTCCGAGTCATGTCAGCAAACTGCGTAACACCCAATTTGTAGGAACTTAAACCTGCGGTATATTTTTTGTTATGAGATTGTATTGTAGCTAAATTTTCTTTAAAAATTTTAGATCTTAAAAGTTCTTCTGTAGAACCGGTGTAGCTTCTTTTAAAGGAAATCTAAAATTAAATAAAACCAAATAATCCTTCTATCCGATCTACGATCAAAATCAATTTTTAAAAAGCATTGTAAACAAACACTTTGTTTAATATTTTTACTATTTTATCACAATTTAAGGAAATCATTTGTAAAGAGTAAAATAAAAAGCAGAATTAGTTTTAAAAATTATCAGTGAAAATCACCATGTGCGTAGGTATCTGGGACAGACAATATTTATGACTTTAAAAATGTAGAATATGTTTTTTTTTAGTTGGTTAACTCTATTGAATTTTATTTATAAAGAATACAAGGCATAAAAAATCATTTTAAAGGTATAACAATAGTAATTCAAGAAGGGTCTTATTTGGAATATGTATACAGCAGTATAGACGGGCAAAATGTTTTTTTGCGGTCACGGATGTGATATATGTAAAATATTATTAAACCTAAAGTTTCAATGATTGTTTTATTGTACAGAATTTTGACTAAGACTGAGAACTATAAGATAAAAAGTGATAAACTATTTTTTCTACTTGCGTACGCCAAGTAGATATTTTAGGCACCCGTTTGCGTGCGCAAAGTTGAATTTTACGCCTGCAATCTTACGTTACCAAATGTAATTGGTAATTTAAATGTAATAACTAACAAATTATATTTGACGTTAAGAAGTATTAGAATAAAATAAAAATAAATTAGTAGGTATAATATTTTCTAAGAGACTAATAGAGAAAATATTGTTCCAAACACATGCGCAAAGTGGCTTTCCCCCAATTTAAAGCTTATCCGGACTACTCTTTTAGTCGTTCGTCAAATTACTTTTGTGTACGAAAGGGTATTACATCGCGCACTTGTTAGGAAAATAAAAATTTTGTGACAATAAAAAAAATTGAGAAGCTCCAATTCAAAATGCAGCTTTTGATAAAACACAATTTTGAGAATATTCACAATTTTTACTTCGCATTTTTTATTTATGAATTTCAAAAAGTTTTTTAAATCAAAATGTATTATACTTAATTATTTTTTATATTAATATAGTGACGTTTTAAACAGAAGTTATATAACGCAGGAAAAAATTGGAAAATGCTCTTAAAAATGTGTTTTATCAAAAACTTTTGATTTGGACCTCCTTATTTGCTTTTTAGTGTAATATGAATTATTTTTATATACATAATTTTAAATTATATCTCAGCAAAGTAATTATAATCTATTATTATTAAATTTTAAAAATGCATATTTAAAATATACGCCTACCTTAAATATTTCCCATTCTTCTTGATCGGTAAGAGCATCTACTGATAAAACCACTAGAGCTACTACTACTCCAATTTTTATCTAAAATAATTAAGTTTGTAAAAAACATAATACATTTTATAAACCTCTTAGAAAAACAAGTTTTTAGCATTTTTATAATAAAGGTATTTTACAGTTTAAAAGTTTTCTTGTGTGCAATTTTTTGCAGCAATTATATTTCTTATTTTCCTAGTTTAAAATGTATTTGTGCGATTGGCTTTAAGAATAAAAATTGTTATAAAATAATATTTAATTATTTTTTAATTCTCTTTATTGGCAAGTAAACAAAGGCACAAATAAATCGAAGCGTTGAGAACCAGGGCTGATCATTCCACAAAATCCCTAAAACTAAATTTATAGGTATTTTTAATAGGAAAAATCTTATTTTTCTACGACTGTTTAAAAATGTATGCAATATTAATGTAATTGTTAACAGATAATATGGCTTATTACCTACAGTCATTACCCACGGCAGTCATAAGGTGCTTCAAATGTACATAATTTGTATAAATATAACTCCTCAGCCAAGGTCATTATTTTTAGTAACAAACACATTTCCTTAGGACTTCTGACAGGTCACTGTCATCTAAGGAAACAGTTACAGAAAATGGATACACATTGAGGCATTGAGATGCAAAGTAACATTATCCACAGTTTTACCAAAACGCTTTATGTGTTATTTAAGTGTTTTTAGATGCCAAGTGGCCCAAGCAATCTTCGGCTACCGATTGGTAAAAATCACTCGTTTTGCAAAATAATGGGATATCCTTGTATATTCAGTACAGGAAATGAAGCTTTTTACCTGGCAATTTTTTGGTCCTACCTGAATCGATTTGAAATTTTAACAGAAGATAAGAAATAGCCCATGGTACAAAACCTATATCGAACCGAAGGGCGCCAAAACCCTGAGGGTGGTTGCCACCCACCTAGGGGTGGACATTTTTTATTACAATTTAACAACAGAAATTGATTGTAAAAGTAATTCTAAGTAAAAAATGTCCTTTATATTTTGTTGTAAAACTAATACTTTTCAAATTATTCGCGATTGAAAGTAATAATTTTAGACAAAAAAAAACGACTTTTTATTGGGGTTTCCGCGAATAACTCGAAACCTTAAAAAACTGTAAAATCAAAATTGTAGATTATAAAAGGATGAACAAAATTGTTTTATTGTAATTTTTATATGACCAAAACGAACAAAGATACGGCGTGTAAATGGTTATTTTTTTCCTTAAATGTAAAATTTGATATATTTAAAGTAAAATAACAGGAAAATGCGGCATATTTTAAAGAAAACTACAAAAAAATCAAAGAAGACAAGCCCCTAATTACCCCCTAATTAAAACTGACGCTTGCCCTTTTACAGTTTTCTTCATACAGGTATTAGTAATACATCCAAGAAGTGTGCCCAATTTTAAATGTTGTATTTCAGAAAAATTTAAGCTTAAAGTTAAAAACGATTATTTACAATTTCATATTTTTCATCCTTTTTTTTAGATAACTCCGAAAATACTGGAGATTAGAAAAATAATTGCAGGTTTTTTAATATTTTAAATTTTTCTATGCGTAGGTTTTCTGCACAGTGAATATTTGGCGAGATGTAGTCCTTTAAAACCCTCTATTAACGAACGAGCAGCACCCTTTTCGAGCCCTTTAAACTTACCCTATTTAAAAACCGGAGGATCTTAAGGAATAGGCCACTTCGGAGCATAAAAATCTACATAATATTTTTGAAAGTAGACATTTTAAATTCCTAAAACTTCTTAGACGTATTACCCACACATGAATTAAGAAAATTGTAAAAAATTAAAGGTCAACTTTAATTAAGGGGTAGTTAGGAGGTAGTTTTTGGATTTTTTCGTAGAAAAAATTAGTTACTGACCTCATTTTTATCATAACTTACTCTGTGAATCTATTAAATTTCGGATTTGACGAAAAAAGCTAACAATTAACATTCCGTATCTCAGTTTGTTTTGAGCCGTAGAAAAATTATAACAAGATAATTTTGTTTGTCTTTTAAAACTTACAATTTCGCTTTATACAGTTTTTGACTTAATGCATACTTTTCGAGTTATTAGCGAAAAACCCATTAAAATTTTGATTTTTGCGTTAAAAATTGTTACTTTTAATCGCAAATAACTTAAAAAATATTAGTGTTGTAAAAATAATGTAAAAAAATATTTTGGTGCCCTTCGGTTTGATATAGGTTTTGATCCTTGGGCTGCCATGCAGGACCAAAGAATTGCCAGGTTTTACCTTTTTGGAGCTTCATTCCCAGTACTAATTGACAATGATTATTAAAAAGTCGTTTTCTCATTTGTAGTATATGGGGCTTAGGCCACTGTGCATCTCAACGCCTCATTATAATACGTAATTGCAATGTACTGACTTAAAAAACATACTATTCGAAAATATACAAAAGGACAACTCTCTTCTGCATGAGCATCTGGGAAGAAAGCTACTAGGCCTATAAAGAAAGGTGGACCTTAATAAAAATAATTAATAGTTTAAAAAACTAAAAAACACGCTTTTATATGCAACCGAACTAAAAATTAGAAAATAATTTTTCATTAAAAAAATATTGTCATTTCATAGTAAAAGCGTGGGGTGCATTTTACTATTTTTCATAACTTTTCCATCATAGATATTTGCAAATATAATAATTATAACATTTAATATATTTATCACCCCACGCTTTTTACTATGAAATGACAATATTTTTTTAATGAAAAATTATTTTCTAATTTTTAGTTCGGTTGCATATAAAAGCGTGTTTTTTTAGTTTTTTAAACTATTAATTATTTTTCATTTTTAGTTTCTGCTACTCTTGACAAAATGGCGAAAAAATTTTTAATGAACAAGAGTGGCAAATTTTAAAATTTTTCCAACAGATTGCAACTCACTAAAAAATTTCTTCTTCATTAAGTAGCAAAGTTTGAAATTTTGCCAACAGATGGCAATCCAGGCAATGTTTGGACCGTTGCCAATATATTGCAACCCACTAAAAAATTTCTTCTTCATTTAATAGCAAAGTTTGAAATGTTGCCAACAGGTGGCAACCTAGGTGTTGTTTTTATATTTTTATAATATAAAGGAAAATTTTTTTTCCTGGCGATCCAAAAAAGAATGTTAATTTTTATTAATTGCACATTATGTATTATGTATACATTACACATAATGTAATTTTTATTATTTAATCCTTGAACTAATGGTGCAACTAACCCTATATTTTTATTTTCATAAAAATTAAACACTCATGGTGCAACTAACCAAATTGTGTAAAAACTAAAAATTTCTTCTTCATTTAATAGCAAAGTTTGAAATGTTGCCAACAGATGGCGTCCTAGGTGTTGTTTTTATAATATAATGGAATTTTTTTCCTGGCGATTCAAAAAAAAGATAACGGGATACTGTTTTTAAATTATTGCATCTTCATCGGTCCTTGACACGTGTGCAAAGTTTCAAAGAAATCGAATAGCTGGAAGTTGGTTAAAATTAGGCTCAAAGATTCCGTTACATAGATAGATAGATAGATAGATAGATAGTTACAACCCAAGTTAATAAAAGCGTGTTAAAAATAAGAAGCAAAATGGGTTAATGGGTTGTATTGAAAAACGTGACTCACGACGGTTTAACTAATGAAATTTTTTTGGTTCGTTAATTGTAGAATGTCAAAATATTTTATTGTTGGTACCCTAAAATTCACTAAAATGTTTATTAAGATAGCGTTAGCTTCAAGAAAAATATTTTTCTTTTATCGTTAAGGAAATCTGTATTAAGAAAAATACGCAAAAATCTTTAGGTTTAAAAATACTTGAAAATTGTGTATATGAAGTATAGCACTATACTAAGGAAATTTCGTATTTTTCATTTATATATGTACGTAAGTAGGTTAGCAGACTTTTGTTCGGTTTGTTTACTTAGGTACCACGCAGAATGTTTTTACGCCGCACCGTGAACGTCTGGATGCTAATCTATAAGGACATTTAATAATGTTATCAAGTTTTTAAAATAGATTAAGTTTCTAAATCTTAAGGATGAGCCTGACTGTGTCTTAAAACCTAGATTTATTACTTACAGTTTAAAAATATAATGTCTAGTTTCTTTATCGTCGGTTTCAAGGTAAAAGTCTCTAAGTACATTTTGTAAAAATACATTGTTCAAAAATTTTTAAGCTATTTATAGTAAAGGTTGTAGAAATAATGTATTACCTTCGTTTATGACATCCATAAATCTTTATTGAAGTATTATACATAAAAAAATGTTTTTTAATGACAAATTTTACATTAAATCGTTGTTATTCCCTGAAGCATAAAATGTCACGTGAGTTTTACCTTTAAACCGACGTTATCATGTTCCTTTTTCTTTTGCTCTCAGGGAGCCGTCTTCATGTGGGGTGGTGCTGCAATCTGAAGGCTTATTGTACCATAGTAATATTATATTCCTACTTTTTCTTTTGTTCTGTATTTTGTAAAAAATTAGAAAAATCTTAAAATTATTTACTTATAAAGTTAAAAATATGTTTACCGTTTTTCCATTGCAAAATGTTATCAGTGAAACGATAGTGAAAACAACATTTTTTTATGAATGAAGATATTTATCAGATTGTTTTTAATAGGTTGTGTTCGATTTAAACCACTTATTGGGTCAATCGTTTTACAGGTATTTGGCCTATTAATTTTATGTGCAGGTCGAATGATAAATGGTGCAAAGTTCTTTTTTATATATTTTTTAATATAAAAAATAATATAGAACACAATCATTAAATCTAAGTAAAAAGGGAATCATATATACAAAACAAACTGTTTTTTAAGTAATAGGAAATAAATATATCCTTATGCGACACAGAACAAATAAAATACGTACAATAACAAGTAAAGTTTTTTTATAATATGGTTGTAGTGAAAAACTAAACACCATAAGGTTTTTAATTTTAATTTACTAATTTATTTTTTAAATAAATTTTCATAATGTGAAGAACGTTTTAAAAATACAGTGTCTCCCAAATTGGGCCTACAGGTATTGGTAACTCGGGAACCATACGAGCTACAGTGTTATTAGGAAAGTTTTAGATAATTTAATTAAAAAATTAAGTCTGCTTTCAGATGTTATTTATCTTTTATGGTTTTTCAGATAATTAATATAAACCAAAATGGTGCATTTTTAACTTTTGCCTGTAGCTTGAAAACTACCAATTTTACGGTTTATACATTATTGAAACATTTTTGAAGAAGAATTTAATTTAAGTAAAAATATTTTTCTAACTTTATTAGTTTTTGAGATATTTACTAAAAACTTTGGATTTTAATACGGACGCCATATTGAATTTTTACATTTTTGGAAAGAGCTTTTCAAGAGCTTTTCATTGATGTAACCATTAACTAAAAGGTGATTCGTCTATTGAAATCATTCCCCTGAACACTTTGGACAATACCTGGTTTATATGGATGAAAACGGTATTTTTTAAAGACCTATGCACAGATGACTTAGAAATTTTTGTCTTAAAAACCTTTTTTTTTTGGTTGTGTCATTTTTGGACGTAATGACAATAATAGTTATATATTATACAAGGGAAAAAAGTTCTATATTTCAGCTTAAGGTTGTATATAATAATATAATAAATAAACCGAGAGCTAAAATCTAAAATTTTTCCCCTGTTTTACACACCTTTTTTCTGTAATGGAAAAAACAACGAAATAATGTTATAAAAAACATATTATTTAAATATATTACAGTCGAAAAATAATATGTAAAATTTAACGTTTTAAAATGGTCGGCTGTTGTATTTAAAACAACAATTAGTCCTTGCATTACCTACTAAGGAAACCTATAAAGAAGTTATTAAATATCTACTGTCAATGTAATTTTTTGAGTTGACGGATATAAATTTATAAGTTAAAAGTAAAAGTGAATGTTTACTAGTTATATTGAATACTATAAAGTTAAAATAATAGAGAAATATTGCACAGTAAAATAAGGCCAGGCACTAATAACACCGGCCTTATTTTGACATCTGAGCTTGCGCAGTAGCATGGTACGATAAGGACTTCCTTCGGAACTGTTCGTGTAAACCGAACAGCTGCCGAACACAAAATGGAAAAGTTTTTAGAAGTAAAAATACTTAAAACCTTGCTTTTTCAAATGTATTTCTTTAATTGTGTAAAACAAAACCCTACAACACAAAAAAACAAAGAATAACAACTAAAATTGTTTTCCTCTTTTTTAGGTTAATGGTACTGTCAACATGATTTGCAATAACTCTAATTTATGGGTACAAGCACTATTTAAATAAGGCCGGTATTAATAATACCCGAGCTTAATAAGGCAACTTGCAATAATTCTCTAATGTCTGATGAAGTCTGATTGTACTTTGGATATAAATAGAGTTGCCATAAATTCGATGGCCAATATCGGGACATCTGGTTTGTTTAAGTTTGAGGGGGAGGGTTTTTTTCCATAAAATTAAAAAGTCCACAAAATGTTAAAGGTACAGTCGATTCCTTTCTTCAATCCGCTGGCTTGGAATTCATGAAAATTTTTGTCTGAACTGGTATTACGTAAAAGATTGGAAAATTTAGTATTTAAATATTTTGATTCTAATAAAAGAGTTTATACAAAATTAAATATTTTGTTTCAAATCGTAAATCGAGACTTTTTTCTATAAAATCGGGACGTCGGGACAAAGGACCTAATAACGGTGATATTCCCGATATATTGAGACGGAGTTGAATCTAGAATTCGGCGCAAATATTTGCGGCGCAAATTTCACGTTCTACCCACGTTCAATTTTACGTTGTGTGTGTCGTGCGTTCGTGCTCAAAACGATATGCGTTGCATACTATTTTGTTATTCTGGATCTGTTTATAATTTTTTCGCCAAGTATTTTATATTTTGTAAAAGATAAATTTAAATAAAGAGGATGTTCTTCTTTCTGATACAAGAATATCAAAAACAAAGACTTTTATGGGATCCAAGCGATAAGTGGCATTTTCATAAAAACAAAAAGAATAATGCTTGGGAAAAAATCGCAAAATGTGTTATACGTATTATTTCGAATGAAAATTCAGTTTTTATTAAAGTTTCGCCTTACAGTTGTTGTTTTGAAATATAATAAATTTTTAAAAAATAAAAATTAGGTTTTATTACCACATTACCTTTACATAATCTTTTAGAACGTTAATTAAAGCACTGCAAACTTCTGGAACTATCAATAATATGCTTTGTTTGGATATTTTAAAAAGATATTGAAGGCTTGTATATGAATCTCCAGTAGCCATAAAACGTAATGTGACAGCTAACCTTTCCTTCACGGATATGGCTTCTCTAAGCTTGGTGTCCTTTTTGATAATTTTTGGTCCAATCTTATTTATTAAAATCTCACAATCATTTGTAGACATACGCAAAAAAATTTTGAAATGCCCAGTACTTTCATCCAAGGATAGCTGGATATAATAACTTTACGCCATCAAATTGTTTTTTATTTTGATACAAATGTTTAATTGTTTTTTTTGATAAGATTTTGCACGACGATAAAAGTAGCGCATTTTCTTTTCATCATTAACATTGCATCAGACATAGTCACAGAATGGTTGGTTTAGAACAAATTAGAAAGATGGATATCAGTTAACTTCTATAATTTTTAAACAGCAAGTCATAATAACAACATTTGTCAAAATCATTGCGTTAACGTAAATACGTCCACACTAAAACAATATTGCGGCGCAAATCTCTTTGATGTTGAAAAAAAACCGACAACCGACGGATCGCGTGCGTTGAATGTCGCGAAAATTTTTGCGTGTGTTTCTATGCGGCGAACTCGTCCACACTTGCCAAAAATTTGAAACGCACATACAAATTTGTGCTGCATGGCGCACACAACGTAAAATTTTACTAGTGTGGACGCGGCCTGCTTTATTTTAACTTTGATATTTTTATTAAGTTTTGTTCTCAGCCTCATGGGCATCATATTGATTTTTAGGTCCGACATAGGTAATATGCCCCTGAGTTCCAGAAAAGAACTGCTGCGGTAGAGGTAATTTCCACTTACAGCTCTGGTTTCGTGCAAATGTAATACAAATTTATTAAATATTTTAAAATTTACGGAAAAAAATATATTACTCTTATACAATAGAGTTGTCTACCTGTGCACGCACCAGATTCCCTAAATAAGGTGTCAGTTGGAAAGCTGCGCTTTTGCGAAGCATTATCTTAAGTACATATTTTTGAACATTAACTAAGAGTGTAATATGTTGTTGCACGCAGCTCTCCAAGTTATAATTCGTAACCCATTGCTGACTCAACCAAAGCTAGATAAACTAGATTTAAGAGAATTAATTGACAAAAATGATCTTAACTGATAAGCTGGTAAACCAATTTTCTCACTTTGCTTACACTATTCAATATGCATTCATTCCATCGTAAACACTGATCAAATAAACGCCCAAATACTTAATTGATTCACAACGTGCTATATCAACATCACATTTACGCAGTTTTTAAAGTCGTTACAGTTACCTTTATGTAACACAATGCTTTTATTAGCCGGAGACCTCGCCTATTCAGGGCAAAAGGCATAAAATACAGACTTTCACTATTAAGTGTCAATATCGCTGTTCCCATCCATATTTTGATTTTAGAAAGCGCTTTTCAGCCTTTATTAAATCACATCATTCCATTCTTTGTCCTTAAACAAAGGCACAGTGTCAGCCTCTGCATAACATACAGTTCATCTGAGCTCCCGGAGTTTAAATAAACTATTTATATAGATAACAAACAAAATAGGACCAAGCACAGTGCCCTCGTGGAACACCGAATTCTACCTCTTTTTCCTCACTAAGGATATTATTAACTTTTACACGTTGAAATCTACCAACCAGACGTACGATTTAAAAGATTCAATGCTGACCTCTTATACCAATGCC
Source organism: Listronotus bonariensis (assembly GCA_014170235.1). Lineage (NCBI taxonomy): Eukaryota > Metazoa > Arthropoda > Insecta > Coleoptera > Curculionidae > Listronotus > Listronotus bonariensis. The sequence goes on along the minus strand of JACEGR010001845.1, from coordinate 60,253 downwards.
ATACAATCTATATCCAATAAGATCTCGGTGGTCCACAGTAGTCAAAGGCTTTCTTTGGGTCCAAAACACAGCAAGCGGTTTTAAGTTATTATTAAGACAATCAATTAAAAATGTTAGATACATCATAAAGTGCATTCGAGTGCTGTGCCTTCTGTAAACCATACTAACACTTAGATATAATTTTGCAACAGAAAGGTTCCATGTTTTATACATTTTTCAACAATTTTATTAATTACATTGACAAGAGTCTATGGCTCGAAAATTATTTACATCTGTCTCATCACGCTTATGCAAGGGTATGGTCACTGATCGCTTCAAGAACATCCAGGATATACACCAGAAACAAATATTAAATCTGTAATATATTGTAGTGGTTTAATAAGAATAAGTGGTCTGATTTTATCTGGTGTATCTTGTCATCGCTGCAAGAAGAATTTTTAAGAGCCAATAACCTCAACCAACACAGACTCAGTAATGGGTTCAAGAAACATTGGTTACATTATTATAATCATTCCTAAATACATTTTTGGAACTTTATCAATATTTTTAGCCAATTTTTACCCACAGAACTAAAAAATTGTTAAACTCATTTACTATTTGGTGACTATCTGCTAAGGTGTCACCTTGATCATCTCTAGTACATTGATTGTATTAGAGTCTCAAAATCATTGGAAGCTTCCTTTATAATTTTCCAAATATTTTTGGATTATACTGATTTTTCATCTATTTTAGTTTTGTAATAAGCCACCTTAACTCTTGTAATGGTCTTTTGTAACACATTTCTGTAATTAATATAATCTTGTTTTGCCTGATCATCTATTTGGGTTTTAAAGTAGCGAACCTTTTAAGTTTGTCTCGCTTACGTATGCTCATAACCAGATTTGGGGATATCCAGGGCTTAATACAACGTTCTTTACTAAGAAACTTTAATTTCAGAGGTAGCAGAAACAACATGATATTTCAACGTTTCTATACAGCATTCTGTTGCGAGTATTGCTATTATTATTCGCTAAAACAGCATCCCAAGATTCAGTTTGTAAGTTTCTGCTTAATTTTGCTTTATGCACAAAGGTTGGCGCGCAATTTTGTGCGAAAACCCAATGCCTAAATATTTTAATTAATAGATATTTTTACTAAATACTATGTTTACGTAACGACTAAGTGCTCTGGTTATGATGTCATTAAACATTACTATATTTTGTACAGAATATTTAAAGATCGTTAGAAGAAAATTTTCCTGCTTTAAAGACAGTGGGTTTTGTTACAAGATGTGATAATATAATATCTATTTCTAAGATGGGCAAAGCTTTATTGTGAAACCGTAGGAAGAAAACTTGCCAAAGTAATGATTTAAAAATTGCCATGAAGTTAAACATATTTTTTAAACGTTGCGAAACGAAAAAAGAATTGGGTCGTTTTTAATTTACTGCTTTACCTACTACCAAGACGGTACTGATTGTTTTGTATTTTCTGGCTTTGATCCTGATCCAGATATGGTAGGGATATTTACTAATCGGTTGTAAATAAAATAATATACAGGGTGAATTTAAAGTTTGCACATGTTTTTAACACTGTATAGAATGCAAGAAAATAAAAAAAAGTTCAAGTAAAATTATGTCCGAAAATGCTTCGTTTTCCAGATACAGGATACAAGGTCTAAAAGTTAAAAAAAAAAATGCTTTTTTATCATAACTTTTCTACCACTCCAGATTATTTCACATGGTCTACTTCTTTTTACCGTTGCATTACATTTTTGCTGTAAAAGATTTTTAAAATTTCTACCAGTGGCGTTCGAACAAGATTTTTTTTATCAATATTATTTTTAAAATACTTATTTACTTTGGATTTAATTTGGTACCTTAATATTTTTCGTTTAAAGAATTAAAAGCTATTTTAAAGCATGGCAAAATCGCTCTGATATGGTGTTTTGTATGTAAAATTCGTTTTGGTCTAATTTGTATTTTAAGTAAGGTCAAATACTTACATTACTTCAGTTCAAATTTAATTTAAAAAAAATGTATCAAAAGGTTTTTTTTTAATAAAAGAACAACATTTGCAATTTGCTTGATTTGAGTATATTAAAAAAGAATTTAAAAACAGAAGCACCTACAAAAACTTATGCATTAAAATGGCGTTTATTTAAAAAAAACCTTTCGCAGTACGAAAAAATATAGAAAAACTAAACAAAATAAATGAGTATTTTAAATATATAGCTACACTTTATGTTCTTCAATGAAATGTTGTACCGAATTAAATGGAAAATGATGGAGAAAAAATGCTTTACATTTTTTAATTAATAAACCATTTAATATGTGCTTACGTTATTACAATAAACCACGTAATAAAATAAATATTTTTTTTGCTGAATACAACGTTAACCTATGTTTTAAACATGTGGAAAATATATTTTTTATGTTCACGAAATCAAGTACTAATGTCTTATAGTCTTAATTTTTTTGGAAAAATGACAACCCCTACAGGCGTAGGTTTTATAATAAAAATATTATAAGTATGAAAAAATTGACAATGTTTGGCGATTACAAATTAAACCCTGAAAGGATGTATTAAAGTAGTTTCCGGAGTGGGTTTACTAGGATAGGCTAATTTTTAGTAGCAGAAGAAATCCCTACAAAAGAAAAAGGATGCCCTAAATGTACTTCGTAACAAGAACACAAAGCTTAATTTTAAGAGATTAAGTGAAAAACGGTTCTTTACGGCTGGAAAAACCATTCTTATGATATATGTATGAACATGTGTTCCAAGCAAAGTTTACATATTATAAGGAAAACTTAAGGAAAACTTATTAAAAGATTTTTTAAATAAAGAAAAATTTTGCTATAAGTACAATGTGTTTACGAGTCACAGTTATTAACCCTTTTTTGCAGACTATAGCTATTTGTGTATACATTTATCGGAAACTTTTGCAACGGTTGATGATTAAACAAACTTTCACATTAAAATGGATACTATCAAAAACTTGATAACATCAGATGTTTTTCAAGTGGTTGACAGTGACCGATAAAAAGCTATGAAACTTAAAAAACTGTAAACATTTTATTTATTTTTTTATATATATATACTTAGCCCATGCAGAAACTTATATCAATTACTTTTTTTATTAAACACTTTCACTTCAACTAGCATTTAGTACTCTTAGTAATCGATAATGGTAAGTTAGTAAACATAATTTGATGAGAAAATTAAAAACGATTTTTACAAAAATTATAATTAAATATCAAAATAGGACATAAACCATAATGTTTATAATATTTTAGATGAAATATTTAATGCAAATTGTTGCCCTATTCGTCGCAGTAAGTGCCATCAGTGAGCAAGAACAATGGAATTTATTTAAAGTAAGTTTAACTGATAATACATTTATAATATTTTCGTTTTATTTTTGTTCTAGTCAATTATAAGAAAACTGTTCAGAATTAAATGAAATTAAAAGTCTATTTAATAAATTATTTTAAAATAGGCGATGGCTTAAATATAAATAATAGTTTCAAGAAAAACTTTAAAATTTCCATATTCTGAATTAAACTAGACTTTCAAGCTCACAAAGAGTTTCTTTTAAGTCCTGGCCCTAAAAATCGGCAAGATGTTATTAAAAGTACAGAGAATTATTAAAAATAAATCAATTTTATTATTGAAATATAAGGTCTTCAAAACTAAAGTGGTGTAAGTCACCTTGTTTTAAAAATTAGACTTGTATTTTTATATTGTTTAACGCCATTTTTATTTGTTGCCAAAGTGGTGTAAGAAGCCGAATAATTCTCACGTATTATGTAAAAGTCGTTTACATTTAATAATATTTAACAAATTTATTTTAACTTTAGGGACAAAAATGTCAAAAAATTTTTTTTTTATTTTGACTTACACCACTCTGGTTCTAAGCCCCTTATATCTCAGCAGCTAAAAATTGTGTTAACCAGGGCACAAAGTATAAAGTAATTTCTTATTCAAATACCAGTACAATAATTAAACATTTTACGGAAAAAAGTGTTTTAGTATTTTTTTTTAACCAATAGTTTTTTTAAGTTATATTAATGAGTCCTCTAATAATGCCTATTTTTTGCAGATATTTTCTGATCCCTGTCTTAGTTTAGCAAAAAGTGCATTCTTTCCCCTCATATTACCAAAAAATCTTCTGTTATGGATAGCATTCTTAAAAAATGATTTTCAAAATATGCTGCTAAAGTAACAAGATTTTTAAATTTCTTATTAAAAAGCGCATTTGATCGTTTCGTCCCTAAATAATTACCCAGTTAAATGTTTTCTCGACCAGCTCCCAATAGGGCAACGTAAAGTGCCACTCTATCTACATATTTTCTGGAAAAGCTCTAAACTTGCCGCTTTTTATTCTTAGAGCCAAACTTGCTGCTCATCTAATTATTTTTAAGCAAACTTGCAAGTATTAAAGTTCCACATAGAATTTCGATAATAGGTTTCTGATTTTAATGCCAACATAGACATTGTTTATCCCACGAAGGTCTAAAGTGTAGGTACTAACGTACCGTGGTGTCTTCAGTAAAGTAAAAGGAATTTTATTGACAAGAGACTTAAAGATTTTAAGGTTTGAGGAGGAGAGAAAACTCCTGGATGGAAAGTGTCGAAATAGGTCACTCTTCGATTATTAATAGTTGTAAGCGTCATAATAAAATATCCCCTTTAGGGGGAAAACCCTTATCAGAGGGAATTTTGGGGGTCACGCCCGTCTCCCGAGGCTTGACCCGCAAAATTTTATATATATTTAATAAAAAATTCATAGTATTTTCCTGACGAAGTTCGAATGTCTTTGAAAATAAAGAAACAATCCAAGTGAAAAGTTCGGAATCTGGAGTACTACAGAAAATCCATAATAATTATAATATTACATATTTAAATAATATTAATTATTGTTACATACTTTTAGGTTAAATTTAACAAATCCTATGGACACGATTTAGAAGAACGTTTAAGATACGCTATATTTAAGGAAAATCTGGAAAACATAGAAGCACACAATAAAAAATTTGAAGCAGGTCTGGTGTCTTATAAAATGGGTATTAACAAATTTGCTGACATGACTAGATTAGAATTTATAAGTACTTTGAATACAAATATTGCCAAGCAAAACTTTACTGGTCCTAGAACTACATTTAAAGTACCAATTGGTACCAAAATACCGACAGAAATTAATTGGATTAAAATTGGTGCAGTCACTCCAGTTAAAGATCAAGGATCTTGTGGTTCCTGTTGGAGTTTTAGTGCGGTAGGTAGTTTTTAAATAGCTTATCCATTTTTAGGGCAAATATGTTAGACTGTAGATATTATGGTCATGGTTATTAAAATACAGGAAATAAGCATTTGTTCTCCTTTTTTAGGAATCTTGTACGTTTTGTTTATTCAAAAATAAAATTAAAAATATTTTCTGGGTATTATTTTCTTTTTCTTCTGAACTTTTTAAATGTTAATTCTGTAGTTCTTAAATCAGTAATCAGATTTTTATATTTCATTTTTATTTTTCTTAAGTACAACAAGAGAATTAGTTTTTTTAATGGAACACACTGTGTTATATATATTAATAATAAAAAGATCTTTTAAAGAGCTTTAAAAAATGCTACATTTGATGTATCTACCTCTATTAGTCCCTGCAATATTGCCTTAAAAATCTAAAGAATAAGTATAAATTTTAATTGGGTACATCACGGCAATTATTGCCTATTATTTTTTGTGGCCATACTTCCAATCATAAAAGATATACATATAAAATATGGTACTTTTATAATGCCATATAAATTATGTTTTTAATAGTAATTCAATATACAGCGTGTTCCATTTAAAAAATTTATACACTTTGTCAGACTCTGTATATCTTAAGAGATAAAATAATTCTGATGAAAAATACGGATACTACAAAATTAATTTAATAAAGAAGCTTTTTTACTTATTTAATATTTTAAAAAATAAAAAGTTAGGGAAATATTAGGTAATTTATTATATTTGAAATCGGAATTAAAAATTATTCTTCAAATTTGGATGGCCATATTTCCAAGACCAATTTTAGAGCTTCTTAAAGTATTTTAAAAATATTTTTAAAGCCTTTTAAAAGATCTTTTTAGTAGTGATATAATATATAGGGTTTTTCTGTTAAAAAATCATACTTTTTGTCGCATTTTGTATAACTGAAGCGATATTGAAAATTCGATTACTGATTTAAAAACTACAGAATTCAACAAATAAACTTATATTTTTGTTAATTTTGTTACGATATGGATGCAACTAACTAATAATAAAAAGAAAAAAGAAATAAAAAATGCCTAGTTATGATTTTTTCAGGGCTTAAGGAGCATTCTAAAGTTTTGTTAAGTTCTAGGTCACAAAATAATTAGTAATTTTTAACCTTTTTGTGCTGAAACACCCCTTCATGTTAGATTGTTAATAAGATTCTCATTAAAAGCGACCTTTACCGAACAAAAACTTTTTTACATATAATACTTAAATAAATGGCGCTAGACTGCCCATAAAAATATATTTATAGCTGTGAGTAATTAAAAAATATATATTATAATTTTGTCACCCTGCTTAATGTTACTTTCTTTTATTCTACATGATGGCAGAAATATAATATGACTATATGATCATTTTTTCTTTTTTTTAATAAATAAATAAATGGAAAATTTTACACTTAAGTTATTTTTTTATATTTTGAAATTATAATACTCGATAATGTAATTTATATATTTTTTTCCACTGAGTGCAGAAAAATTGGTCACCAAGAAAGAAAACAATAATTTATTTTTTTCTTTAACTTATGTTATAAATAACTTTTGAAAGAATTATTTTATATAATAACGTTAGAAGACGTTTTTGTAGAGCTATAAAGTCCCTTTAATATTCTTTGTTGTTTTATATATATATATACATTAATAAAAGGTAAAGTTCTTTGGGCATATGGCTCATTGATGACTGTAAAAATAACTAAAAGCTTTTCAATGTTCGTAGAGTTTCACGGATAGATGAATGTTTAGAGTTATCATTCCGGGAGTATATCCGTTGGTCGTTTGTATTCCTTGCGGAACTTCGCAGACGTTTTCAATGCTATCTAACTGGTGTCAGATGATTGTCCGCTGTCCGCAAGTTCCGCAAGGAATACAAACGACCAACGGATATACTCCCGGAATGATAACTCTACACACACACACACATATATATATATTTATTTTTTTTTGTTAGTTACAAAATCAGAAAATAAAAAAGGTAAATCTAAAAACTATATTAGTGTTTAAAGCTTGATTATTCGAAAACGGTTCGTCTGGTGAAAATTTTCAATAAAACATTTTTTGTAGGCAATTTAAATCTCTAAAGACTAAGTGCACATACTTTATTTTAACCCAATAGTTGAAAAGCCTTGACGCAAAAATGAAAGTACAAATAAAAATCTAACATAAAGGGAGGGTCCTCAAAATATTGATATTAGGCGCTCAAATCTTCACAATTTTTTCTGTTTGTCACCCTAAACAATATTTTCGATACATTTTTCAAAAAAGTTTTTTTTTTACGGTACTGTATGTAAATCGAATCTAAAAATCTATGTAATATATTGAAGGAGCATAGTTTAATATTATTTCGTCTTGAAAGAACGTTAAAAAGTATCTAAGAATTGTATTTTTTTTCTAGACTGGTGCACTTGAAGGACAATATTTTATAAAAAATAACAAACTTATTTCACTTAGTGAGCAAAATCTGGTAGATTGTTCCGGACAATACGGTGATATGGGATGCCTAGGAGGAATTATGGACTATGCATTCAGTTATGTTCTTGATTATGGTATAATGACTGAAGAAGACTATCCCTATAAAGGAGTGGATGATATATGCCATTTTGATTCGTCTAAGAGTGTTTTGAAAGTAAATCATTTTGTCGACATCAGAGTTGGAAGTGAAAATCAACTTAAACAAGCAGTGGGTACAATTGGTCCTGTATCAATCGCGGTGGATGCCACATATTTTGCATCGTATTCAGAGGGAATTTTTGATAGCGAATTATGCCAAAATGGAAGATCCTATTTGAATCACGGTATCCTGGTTGTAGGATACGGAACAACAGATGATGGTAAAGACTACTGGCTCGTAAAAAATTCATGGGGATCGGACTGGGGCGAAAATGGTTATATCCGAATGTCAAGAAATAAGGATAATCAATGTGGTGTTGCAACCTATCCAAGTTATCCTGTTCTTGAGAATATTTAGACATAGTTATGATTATCTTAAGAATTTTTTTAATGGTATATACTTTCAGTAAGTGTAATTTTTAGGTAACAATAAATAGAAACGTTAAGAACTAAATAAACTTTTATTTAATTTTTACCTTCCTCATAACGTTCTAATATGTAATGCAATAGACTTGAAACATCTAAAATAAATATCGCTACCTTAAACAGCGACATTGATAATCGCTAATTTAAATAACTTGATTGGTTTGGACTACCTAAATAACTCTTAAAAATTAAATGTTAGGGACAAATGACGAGTGCTAACATTGTATTGTAGGTCAACAAAATCAAAAAAGAATAATAAAGTTGTAGGGTTACCCACAGGGAACGCGTCGCTAAAGTCACTATAGCAATCTTAAATAAGATTGTAACGTCAACTATAAATCGTAAAAAATTCATGTTGTTAGGGTTATTTTTTTGATTATTATTATTACATACTACGAATGTACCTATAGACAGTGTGATCCATAAAGTGTGCAACAAATGGTAATCTTTTAATTTGTAACTTCTACAATGACACGCAACACAATATTTTGGGCACGTCGCCCTACAAAATTTATTATCCATTACTATAAAAAAGCGTGAAATAGGTATTTAATATTACTACTTTTTCAATTATCACAAAGTCAAAATTAGTTGATGGCACGTCTATTTGTTTAGAAAATATGGCACGTTGATATGTAAAGGTTCGCCATCCCTGACATAGGGTTTATTTTTGTTAAAACTAACTTAAGTAGTATTGTACCACTATATTTTTTATAAGGTTCAAGGGTCCAATTTGGGATGCTTATGGTTTATTTAAGGACACTAGTATGATAAGTTGGATTCTTACCATCATTTTAATTTTTCCTAAAATTAAGTAGTAAAATGAAAAATATTTGTTTTAGTGTAATGATTTTTAAGTAAAACAAACATGTGCTATATACAGGGCGGTCCCTAAGTAATTGGCCAAAATTTAACCACCAAACTGCAACGTTAAAATTTTGCGAATTAACTAAACGTTAGTACAAAAGTTAATATAGAATTACAAGGTGTCAAAGTTCAAAAAATATATTTATTTTTTTCGATAATACCTATTTGATACGTTTTGTATATTGTCATGAATTTCGTTATCAGGGGTTTTCCGACATGAGCATATTCCTATTCAATGTTAGTTTTTAGGTGTTAACTAGTCGACGCTACCTGCACTACTTTGAGTTTCTTCAAAAAGTCGCAACTTTTTGCGCTTCTCTGTAAGTACCATACGAAAAAGCATTAAATTTTTCAATGCTTTTTACACAAAAAGGGTACACTTTGTCAGAATCGTTTTAAACAACCGTTTTCTAGATATTCATCATTAAGTGATTTAGTGCAACCCAAAAATGCCTTTCAAAACAGCGTATTAGCCTTAACTACAACTGCCTCATGATAAACAAATGATTTAATGTATTCTTCCATATACTTTTTGGTTGTACTAAACCACTTAAATGTAGATATCTTAAAAACGGTGGCTCAGAGCTATTCTTACAAAGTACACCTTTTTTTGTGTAGAAAGCGTCGTAGAATTTACTGGTTAGCTTAAATGGAACATACAGGGTAGCACTAAAAAGTTTTAAAGAAATTCAAAGTAGTGTAGGTAGCGTCCTCACATTAACTTTTAAAAATTCATAAATAGCTCATATGAAAAATTCCCTATATTCCGAGTTTTATTATCATATTTAAAATGTATTTAATATTATCAAAATAATTTAAAGATATTTTTAGAACTTTGACACCCTGTATCTTGGTTATTATTACCTTTTGAACTAAGGTAAGTTTGGTTAAATCGCAATATTTTAACGTCGCAATTCATCATAAATGGTATTTATTAAATTATTGGTTTTCTAAACGCGGTCCATTTAAAGCAATATTACCCTAACTCCCATGCCAAATAAAATAGTAAAAATATTTAAAAAGGCTTTGTTGTAGCAGCTTTAATTTACTTCCCCTCTTTAAGAAATCTTGTATAAGTCCCCATTTATAGATGAGTACTCTGTAAAGGCCAAAATACCCATTGGTGCCTTTATTATTAACAAGCAACTGCTCCTTTTCCCTCCATTAACCTGGGTCCGTATTCTTGAGTTTTAGGGAGTAGAAATTGTGAGAGAAAGTGGTAAAAAATGGGAGTGGCCAAGAAATCCTGTATTCTTGAAGTCAATTCTATCAAAAAGTGATAGAAACCAATTTCCTTTGGGAGCAAAAGATTTCTCTTGGTATTGACTGAGAGAAAGTCGAAAAATCAGTAGAAAATAGATTTACATAACTTATAAACTTAAGCTTTAGGCGTTGACTATCCTGTGAAGATTTTTATGAATACATATATTATCTTTATTTTTTTATTTTGATTGTAAAAAATAAATAATATTAATCACCTAATATATTGGAACGACATAATTAATAAAAATGTAGTGGAGGCAGTGGAGAAGTAACATATTAGGATAGACATACTTGTTCAAAGAAATCCCTTTACAGTTTTAGATCAAAAATTTGTAAAGATGTTTCGATTGTCCCAAAAATTTGGTGTACAAATTGGTAGAGGTACTGACCTTTATGCAACCACAACCACGAGCTTCGGCACTTTTAATGACTACAAATGTAAGCAGATACCTATTTTCACCAAGAAAACCATAGTGTGGTTGTGTGTTTAATGTCATAAATAGTTTCAGAAATCTAATAAAAAAATATTGAATCTATAATCCGTGGTACATTTGGGGATGTTCGTGAACTGCACCAGGTTAAGGCCCCCTTCATTCTCTTTGCAAAAAGTTGTTAACCAAAAAAAAAGTCATCATCCCAAAATTCTTAATATTGGGGCCCCCTCTTTTTTACGATCAAAAAAGGTCGCTACCTTCAAAGCTACGCTCCTCAACCCTAATATGTACTTTTTTTTGTATGGGGACCCCCTTCTTGTCAGGGCGGGCCGACCCCTCTCGATACGCTAGTGCTTTTTGGAGATTTTTGTCTCCATGATATAGATTTAAACGTTAATAAAATGCCAAACACTAGAAAAGTTAAATGTTCGTTTACTCTACAAAATTTCGGTTCCAAACTGCCAAACAGAATATATTTGGTTAGTTCTTTACTGTCAAAATTATCTGTATTTTCATTGGCCCAAATTAAATATATACGTTTGGCAACACTGCCTCATAATTTTCATTCTCCTTTCTATCGAGCCCGTTCAAGAATACTGTCATTGGAAAACGATAGAAAATCGGGGTAGTAGAGAAGCTGAGAGAGTGTGACTTTCTCCTAAAATCAAGAATACGGGCCCTGATGGGTTAAATTAATATATTCTCCAAAGGGAAAGCTTAAATTATCTTGAAGATGTATAACCAGTGTCGTTACAGTAAAAAATGATTTAAATACATTACAACGGTAAAACATATAAAGAATATTAAATTTGTGTATTTATTAGACTGAAGTATTCATAGGTGGCCTAATCAATGATTATAAGGATAGAAGAAAACTTCCCGGAGAGATATTTTTAAGCCTTTGCTTTAAGGAATTAGCCACTACGGCCCTTTTCTTAGCAGCTCCCAATAGAATAGATGAAAATTGGCATTAGGACTTTCTTTACATTCCGTCTAAAGAGACTCCGAAAAACCCTGGTATAGAAATTTTTCCTTTCCCTTAAACCCTTAAATCTGTAAGTGTAGTATAAATAAACCACAAATAAACTACGTCTTACTTTACTTAAGACACCTACTCTACTTTAAAATTTATTTTTAAGCCATTGTGGATTATTACAGGTCAAAAAATAAAAATAGATAGTAGAGCTCTAACTTTAAGTTATTCTCGGTGCCAATCGTAAAATAAATGGTGGTACAAAAATCCTAATTTCAATCAGTCCTGTGTCCCAATTCTTGACGGCAATAGAATAGAAGGATCCCTGGGGAACGTTCCCCATTTTGCTTCACTACCGATTTAAAACCGTATTCTTGGCGTATTGAGAAGGAACAAAATTCTAGGGAACCCACGGACCATGTTGCCAAATTTTCCGACCAATAAAATCACAGAATATTTTGACAGACATCAACAAACGACTTTTTCTGTGCTTTGTTGTGCAATGGAGTCGAGTCATAAGGTGTTTAGTTTTTCGTCTTTCATATTTACTTTAATTTAAATGAAAATGAAAGGACATACAAGCAGTAATAAAACAAAAAGCAACCCGATTACCAGAAAGCAGAAAGAAATTATTCTAACAGACTTCATATCAATGCGTCCAGAAATGTATTGTGGAAGGTTTAGAGTTAAAAGATTTTTTAAATATTGATTTCTAATTTGAAATGTCTCAATAAATAAAAAACAAAACAAAATTATTCAAGTTTTAATTAATTACTACAAAAGAAAATATTTTGCAGGAAATAAAATAAAAAAGGTATACAACTTTGTTTCATGTAATGATATAAAGTTGTTAGGGCAACATTTTTTTAATAAAGTCATTTCACCTAATTTCACCTTCATTAAGATAATCTTGTTTTATGAGCCGTCGTTTTTTTAAGTGAATAGTGACAAAAAATTCTCTTCATTTCTTCAGAGACATTTGATTCTTAGCGAAAATACCTAAAGAAAATTGAAACTAAAAAGTATTACATAACTAAAAAATGGAATAATTTATTTAAACAAATAATAGACTAAAAAGTAAAAATCAAAACAAAAAATGAAGAAGGAAAAGGACACAATTTATAAGAGTTTAAGACTGTGCATTTGCGACAATTTATTTAGAATAGCCCATTAAATAACCTTATCAGTGTTACAGGGGTATCAAAATGTTTTATAAAACGGATTTTGAAGTATTGAAAAGTTAATTATTTTAAATTTTTATAATTATAATAAAAAAAAACCTTAAAAACTCTTATAATTTGCTTTTCAAACACCTGCTTTCTCCAAATTCCTACACAACACAATATTTTAGCTGTTTTCGTCAAATGATGGAGTTCAATAAAATTTTGTATTTTCTTTTATCTAAATAACTTCTTCATCACATTTTGCTTTAAAAGGAAAAATAAGGGTAGTTTAATTTTAAAGAAAAATCACGATTTTTAAAAGACTTTTTTCGAAAAAATAATTTTTGTAAATACTGGTAAAGAAAATTAAAAAAATATATTTTGAAATTTGCAAAGAACTTTTATTTTATTTTATTAATTTTCCATTTGTATTTTTTTGTTTGGTGAATTTAAGGAAATTTTATAATGAAATAACAAGTTACGCAAAAATATAAGGGTATAATTGAAGGGTATGCCGGAACAACGTTCTATAATCGACACACAGTGCGTTGAGAGATATGTATTTCGGAAGAAAAATCGTATTAGTCTTATTGCACTTACCCAAGCAGCAAGCTGACTTTAATATGACGTTATTTTTAAGTTATTTTTGGTAATTTTTGGTCATGACGTCATTTTAAAGTCATTTAATTGATGTGTTTTCGACGTCGTCTTCTTGTTAATCCCATCTGTGGACAGTCTGTATATAAAATAATAATATATGTAGTACATAATCGAAGTATAAGTAAAAATTAAATTAATAGGTAAAACCAAGCTAAAAACAATGGAAGTAAACAATTAAAAATTCCACATATAGCGGGTTTCCCGGCATCTTCAATATCTTTATTTACTTGGTCTTACAATAAAATATCGTTTCAGTATATTTTTCCTTTAATTTACTACACGAAAAATAGTAAAAACTACAAAAATTGTCACTACAATCCGCAAAAAATATGTTGTCATTGGCTAAAGTCCCTTCTCTGTTGAAAATGTTAGGTTAGAACGCATATTCCCTGACGTTCCTCTTGCTAGCTGGCAAGAGAACTATTGGGGAGCAGCTTTCCACTGCTTTTTGGTAGAAAATATTTCAAGAATAAGAATTTTGTCGTTTTAGTAGAACCACGCCTACTTTCTCTTAGTTTTTCTATTCTATTACCGTCAAGTATTTGGGGCCCTGGAGGTTTGCGAATTAGGGTAACGATATGTAACAATATGGATTAACATCGAGAATTTCTGTTTTATGCTGTAATGTCTTTTGAGTTCAGTCTTTTGACGACTATTTCAACTAAGGGAAAGAGCACTGTAATATTAAATTAGATCCAAACGAGCATATTAGCCTACATAGCAATTGATCTAGTCAACAAGTTTAAAAACAAAAAAATTTAAATAAAGCTCTAAAAAATATTAAGGTCATTCGATTCGGAATGACGTCTAAAAAATATTTTTAAGGGCTTATTAGCACATAAAAAATTGCGATTGTTATTAAAAAAATAAGTAAAATAAAAATTTGTTTAGTTTTTTTGTTTATAAGTATAAAAATATTGATATTTACGGGATTTAAAAAAGATCCTAAAAGCGAAAGAAATTTCCAATAAAAAGTCGTGACTCCCGAAACTCTATCTCTCAATATTTAAACAAAATATCATTTTTTGTACCCTTAAAAAATTCCAATTAACAATATATAATTAACTTTAATTTTGTTTGTTCAACTTTAGGTACCAAAATAAAAAGAGCTCTACGAAGGGAAACATATTTATAGATTAATTATTTAAACTTTTGCCCTAATTTATAAGGAGAGAAATTGAAAAGAAAAAAATTAATTACTAAAGGGTTAACTTTTTATAAAATTGACATAAATTTCTTTTTCACCATGGTTTTTTTCGTATAAGTGTCTAGATTATGCCATTATTTTTTCAAATTTTTAAATTGTTACTTAACTATAAAAAAAATTATGTGATATACCGCCATTTTATTCTTTTTAGGATATTTTTTCTATATTCTTTAATGTCATTATTTTTAAAGGTATTAAATAAAAACTTTGCCTATTTTTCTTATCTTGTTAATAACAATCGCAATTTTTTAAGTGCTAATAAGCCATTAAAGAAAAAACAGTTTTCTAGACGTCATTCCGAATTGAATGAGCTATCGCACATAATTTTAGGAGGTTTTTCTATTTTTCACGTTTTTGAACATGTTGAGTAGACTAAATGTCATTAGGTTTCTTCAATGATTTTCCACCAAATAATTTTATTTGCAAAATAAAAACAATTAAAAACGGATTAAACGTATGTAGTTAATGAATTGCAGACATTACAAGTTGTTAACTAAAGTACGTAATTTTTAATTAATGGCTACCTAACAAAATAGATATAACTTTCGGCCTCCGCCCATGGGTAAAATGTTGACCTAATCTGAATCATAACCTTACCTATTAGCTATTAGTAAATTAGTGTACACTTTAAGCTGCGCCATACTTAGCAGATTCGTCTACCAGTAGGATTAAGTAAGTAATGTTGGGTATTTCCCACTGTATTAGGATAGTTTAAAGTCAAATTTAGGTATAATAGAAAGTATCATTATTGTGGTTAATAATAATAACTAGGGTGAAGTCTGAATTAATTGTCATAAAGAATCTAATGCTACTAAACATCTTTTATTTTTGTTTGGAACAAAATGAGTAAGGTCTTAAAAATAAATATCACCTTTGGCATTTTTTTTTTAAACAGATATTTTACAACCATAGTATGCAGCGGTGGCGGATTCTATTTATAAGGGGGCGTCCATAAATTACGTAAGTCATCAAGGAAGGAGACGGGGTCGACTTGATTCTTATCGTGGGGTGTGGGGGAGGGGGGTCTGTGCAAATAACACGCCATTTTTCTTACGCTAGAAACAGAAAAAAACGAGATTTGGGCAGGTGGTCTCAGAAAAACTCCATTCTGTAATGCAGTGTCACTTTTTGGGTTAAGGGTTCTTTTTTGTTTACAAAATTATTACGACGACAATATCAATTCCGGTTTGAGAAATGGTGCCTGTTTACATTTCCATAAATCTCACGCAAGATTAGGGGAAGGGTTATAGCAAATCTCACCAGGGGGAAGGGGAGTTTAAAAATTAAAAAAACGCGTCACGTAAATTATGGACGCAGAATTAGTTTACCAAACAGTGTTTGTCCAAAAGTTATCCAAGAAACAGTTCTTTAAGAAATTTAACATTTATAAAATGTACTTGAAAACTAATATAATTGACAACTGCGACAAAAAAATGCTTTTTTACCGTTCATAGCGGGTACGCCTATAAAAAAAATATATTTCTCACAACAGTTGCAAAAATAGAATAGCTTAGTGACTTATTGTTCAAAAATGGCCCGATACTTCGGTTTTTGAGTAGAAGCAAATGCTTTATACAGTGAATAAAGTATGTCAACATTAGTAGATTTTTTAACAGACCCACCTCAAAAGTCCTGCTGGCACCCCCACCCCCCTCAAAGTTGGTTAAGGGATTGATATAGTTTTTTTCTAATATCTTCTAAACGGTAAACGATAAAAAACTGATTTTAGTGTCGTTAGATAGAGCACAAAATTTTGCAAAATAGTAATAATTAAAATTGTATTTTTGTTTATTACGTAAGAATCTCCAATATAGAAAAAGTTGGAGGGAGCATCCACGAGGCATTTTTACGATATATCTTCCAAACCGTCTACCAAACAAAAAAAATATAAGACACAAAAAATTAAGGCCAAAGTTTTCCCTATCGAATGGTGTATAACACTATACTATTTTCTTTTAAATTAAAGCTACCAGTGGCGTACAAAGTAGCACTACACCAGTATAGTAGGTAGTTAAAAATAGAAATTTTTAATGTCATACTTTTGTTTTATTTTTTTCAGAATATTTCTCACTTTAGTTGGTAATATTACCTTATAGTAACACTAGAGATTGTATTTTTGTTAATTTAGTAAAATTCTACAACAAAAAAAATGTTGGAGGGGAGCATCTACACGGCACTTTTTACGATATATCTTCCAAACCATCCACCAAATAAAAAAATATAGAATTCAAAAATAAAGGCCAAAGTTTTCCCCTTTCGAATGGAGTATAACATTATACTATTATCTTTAAAAAAAAAGCTACCAGTGGCGTACAAAATAGCACTACACCAGTATAGTACCTAAAAATGTAAATTTTTACTGTTATCCTTTTAATTTTTTTTAAATATTTTTTACTTTAGTTTTATTAATTTATAATTATTTCTAATTCTGCATACTAGTAATAATAAATAATCATATTACACGGAAAAAAAAATTACCAGTACAAAAATCAAAATCAAGACGTGTGGATTGAGTTTGGTACTGGTAAAAATGTAAGACATATTTCGTGTATCGAAATTGCTAAAAAAATCAATGAAAAAAGTCTAGCCCTTTCTTTTTTCATTCACTAAGCGGTTGCGATACCACCTCCTCCTTTTATGGAAAAGGAAAAAAAAGTGTTGGGAAGCTTGGGAATCTTTTCCGGAAGTTGCTTTCATTGATTTATTGCAGCATTCAAAAAAACCTTCATCTCGGCAATTAAGTGTGATCTCAAAATTCGTTGTAACCATTTACGATAAACATTCTGATAGTAGCAACATTGATATTTGTCGAATGCAACTTTTTGCCCAAAAAAACCGAACAGTTGAGAATTTACCCCCAACAATGAATGTTTTAGCACTTCACATTAATCAATGCATTTATCAAGCAGGATTTGTTTGGGGTAATCTCTGCCAACCAGTGGTTGAACTTCCATGTCCATCTGAATGGGGATGGATTTTAGAGAATACTAAATGGACACCACTGTGGACCACTTTAAAAAATGAAAAATATCATCTGATACACTATTAAAATGTAAATGTGGCACAAATTGTAAATGTTGTTTAAAAAAATTTAAAATGTACCAGGTTATGTTTGTGTGCGGAATGTTGTAATTAGGTATTTTAGGTTGTGTAATAATGTGTTTTTATTGATGTTATATACAGTGTGTCCCAGGATAGATGTTACAAGAGGACAAATGAAACAAAAATTTTTAAATTTTAAAACGAAATTTTGGGCGACCGGTCGCATGGTCCAAAACTAATAAATACAAAACTTTACTTTAATTGGTATTAAACAGGGCGAGTTAAAAAATTGACAAAAATATTTTTTTCACTTAACGTGTTTAACTTTAAATTTTGACATAAAATTTAGATCTCTACAACATTTACCTATACAATTTTGTCCTATTTTTAAAAATAAAGGTACTTTATCCTTGGTCATTTTTCATATTTTTAGTTATAACTTGCCCTGTATATTACCAATTGAAATCAAATTTTGTATTTATTAGTTTTGGACCATGCGACCAGTTTCCCAAAAGGACGATTAAATATTCCAAAAATTTTGGTAAATTTGTCCTCTTGTAACACCTATCCTGGGACACACTGTATAAGCCATATTTGTTGTTATCTTTATAATAAAAAGTTATTATAATACTGTTGTTATTTATTTAAAAATATGATGAATCAAATTATAAAACAAAAGAAATAAGTAAATAAAATGTAAAGTATAATTATTAATTGATAAATCTAAAGTGAAAAATAATCTTTTAAAATTTAAGAATAACATTAAATATTTCGATTTCTAGGTACTTTATTCGTGTAGTACTAATTTGGTACGCCACTGGTAGCTTTATTTTAAAAGATAATAGTCTAAATAATAACTTTGTGGTCTGTCGTTTATGTTGTTTATTTTTTTTTGTTAATGGTTTGAAAGATATATGGTAAAAAGTGCCGTATGGATACTCCCCTTCGACTTTTTTTGTTGTAGAGTCTTACCAAAAAACAAAAATATTATTTTTAATATTACTATTATGCGCAATAAGGTAATATTACCAATTAATATAACTAAAGTGAGAAATATTCTGAAAAAATAAAATAAAATTATGACATTAAAAATTTCTATTTTTAACTACCTACTATACTGGTGTAGTGCTACTTTTGTACGCCACTGGTAGCTTTAATTTAAAAGAAAATAGTATAGTGTTATACACCATTCGATAGGAAAAGTTTGGCCTTAATTTTTGGTGTCTTATATTTTTTTGTTTGGTAGACGGTTTGGAAGATATATCGTAAAAAATGCCTTGTGGATGCTCCCTCCAACTTTTTCTATATTGGAGATTCTTACGTAATAAACAAAAATACAATTTTAATTATTACTATTTTGCAGAATTTTGTGCTCTATCTAACGACACTAAAATCAGTTTTTTATCATTTACCGTTTAGAAGATATTAGAAAAAAACTATATCAATCCCTTAACCAACTTTGAGGGGGGTGGGGGTGCCAGCAGGACTTTTTGAGGTGGGTCTGTTCAAAAATATACTAATGTTGACATACTTTATTCACTGTATAAAGCATTTGCTTCTACTCAAAAACCGAAGTATCGGACCTTTAAGTCACTAAGCTAGAATAACAGTGCGTAATGGTTTCAACATTATTTTTTAATTTACGGTGTTTTGTTCAATAAAAGTGGCACAGGTTTAAAAAAAAGTGGACATATTTTTGTAAACGCTTATTAAAGGCTTTTGTTAAAAAACAAAATAATGGTTATGTATTGCCCTGTAAATGTCATTTTTGACATAAAATTTAAAATGTTAAAAAATTAATTACGCTAATAGTGCGGAAGGTAGCAACGTCAGGAAAGCACGAATTTTAGTTGGCTGATTTTTTGATATGTTGTTCTTGTTCCTCTTTCGGGTAGATACTCGGCTGTCTGGCTGGCGGTAGCGGTTGCATTGGCGCCCAGCTGTGACCTTGATATTTGGAACTGTCACGCTACTAGTATTACTACTTTTATAAAAAAGATTTAGCCATTAACTATTTATTTTTTTTTATTTTCTTCGTATCATCTCTCATCACTCTAATGTCTTTTAAAAAATACATATGGACAAAAATTGAAAAATAAACACTAATTATCTTTAAATAAATAAAATTAGCAGTAGTGTATTTTATAAGAAATCGTCATTTTCCTTTTTTGCCAGAGTAAAAACAGTTTATTTACAGTTGTTTAAATATACTGTTTATGAGTTTTATTTTTTTTCTCGAAAGCGAAGGTATATACCAAAAAATACATTTAAAAGTTGCATTGTAAATGGTTTAATTGGAAAAAAATACAAAAAGATTATAAGAAGTCAGTAGCGTACTTTGTTTTCTTAATAATATTGGTTGTGGTACCCGACAGAGACGCCATTGGACCCAACAATCTTAATTTGGGAAGAACCTTACAAGAGCCTTATTAAATTAAATAAGCTTACAAAATTTCATTAAAATTGGTGAAATGTTTTTAAGATATTTGGAAAATACTGACTATTTTATCGCCCTGTGTTTTAGAAATGAAACCCTATGTTTATAAAAAGATTTTTTATAAAAATGTATTAGAAATCACCCTTCTAAGTTTTATACCGTAGTTAGGAAATACCCTGTCAAAATAAACCCTGACTAGAAAAGTATTTGGTAGTTATACAGTTGTATTATATACAGTCAGCAAAAAGTCTCCGTACACAATTTACTTTTTATGTATTTTTTAGTCAAATAGGTACCTATTTAACCAAATATCTAAAAAAGATGATAAAGCTTTAAATATTTATTTTTATATATTTTTATACATTTGGTTGTTTGGCTAATTAAATTAAAAAACATAAATAGTCCTTAAAATAAAAAAAATAAACATAAAACTTTTAAACTTATCAAGTTGATGTCAAGCCTAAATTATTAATATTTTTATTAAATCCTATTCTCTACATAAAATATGTATATATATTTATAATCTAGCAAATCTTGTAGGATCGCTAACCTAAAAGCCGATTCCAACCTAGGGGTGTTTACCCGTGACGCATGTGTCGTCAGTCATCAGCTGATTGTCGGGGTTTTTTCAAGGACACGGGTAAAATCGTTTCCATGCCCATTTGAATCAGAATCACAACATTTGGTAGTACCAACCGTTAATTTATGTAGGGAAGTTTGTCAAAAAGTCGTCACCCATAGGGGAAAATTAGAACCAGTCCTAATTTGGCGGGTAAAAACGCACGAGTTTTAACCCCTTACACATGACTCGCAAGTGTGAATCGTCAAAAGTCAAAGACTTTTTACCCGGAGTGAAAACTCCGGGTTAAAACCCCTAGGTGGGAATTGGCCATAAGCTTTGTCTTAAAAATTTGTAGTTTTCATAGTGATCGCTTACAGTTTACTGTAGCGCAAGGAAATTTCAATATATTTTAACACATAATAGATCAGAATAAGTCAATAAATGTAAATTATACTTGTGTTATAAAAAAGGTTTTAGTTTATACCCAAAAGTAAACTACCTTTATTTTTAGTTTGTAAACAAACTGCCATTAAGAAAATTTATTTAGAATAATGTTTGTAGTCGATAAAAACAATAATACAAAATTTGATTAAACTCCATAATTTGGCGAAAACACCTTGATCATATTCTTTTACAGTTGAAAAATTGTGTTGTGTAGGAGTTTGAAGAAAGCAGGTATTTAAAAAGCAATTTATGAGAGTTTCTCAGGCCATTTTCTTATAAAAATTTAAAATAAATAATTTTTGATAACTCCAAAATCTTGGCACTTGTTGACAGTGGCGTTGCGTGACCCGTGACCCAAATTAGGCATAGGCGAAGTCGTGTCCGCAAGGCCTCTTTTATGGTGAAAAATTTTTGAGGAGCAAAAAAAAGGTCCGACGAAGTTATCCGCGAGGCCCCCTTTTATCCCGTGGAAAAATTTTAAGAAGCAAAAAAAAGGTTTTTCCCCATTTTTTTCACACGTTCTACACTTTTGCGGTGCTCCAGTTTTACAATTTCGGGCCTCCAAGACCCTATCATCTTTAATTTCGGTATTTTTCACATTTCATACCTTGCCGCGAGGCCCCTTCGCCTTCACCGGCTACGCCTAGCTACGCTGCTGGCTGCTGCTTGTTGATACCCTAGTAACATTAATAACGTCACTTTAAATTCTATTCTAAATAAAATCGAATTTTCATTACCTTTTAATATAAGTTAAAGTTTTATTCACTTTGACCTAAAACCATATTTAAAACTTTAAAAACAACAAAAGCGTTTCCTGTCAAACAAAATCCCACCATCAGAGGAATTTCCAGAATCAGGAACGATAAGTCGTTGACAAATTTCTTTTAAGTTTAAAGGTAAAATAGATTAAGAAACAATAGTAAGTATATTATTGCCAACTACAAATACCCACAATCTTATCTTTGTGAATGGACGTTGCTACAGAGATGGGGGTGTCAATCATCAACTAAACCCCCTTTTCAACACTGGCGTGTCAGATTAGCGCCGAGGTAGTGCACCCTTCTCAAAATTTGATACATATGGACGGAACGGATCTGTTGTTTGCGTGTTTTTACCTATAAGGCGATTAAAAGGGATTATGAAATTCGTGGCTCATTTGTGAACTGTATTAATGCGGAAGTAAAATATGTACTTTGTACAGATCAGATAATGCTGAAGATGAGTCTTAGATAGGGTCACGTGAGTTCAAGTCTTGATTATAGGTTGGAATATCATATTTATTAAAATAATAAACGCAAGAAAATGTTCTTTTATGTAGTTGTTGGGCACCTTGGAAAAAATTAAATGGGAAGAGGGGTCCTGTAGCACTAGAATATAAAGTCGATATCTTCACCTATTACAAAATAGCGGTACTTTAAAAAATTTCTAAATACTTTTAGGGTTATAAAGTACTCGTCAGGAGCTTTAAAACATTATGTCACAAGACTCCCCTTTCCATTTAATTTTTTCCTTCTTTAAACTTTCATCTGTCAATTTTTTCCAAAATATAGTATTTATGCATTAATTTCATATCCCAAAGTTTTATATTTGTAAATTGATTCGTTCAAAAAAAGGGCATTCAACAAATGTACTATACAGGGTGATTCAAAAATCGATCACGAAACTTAAGGGGGTTCATTTTAATTTTGGTTTTTTCGCCGTATTGCATTTCTTTTTGAACCAATCCAATTGATATTTAGCACACAAATCGAGCTTTGAAGATTCTAAAATTTTAAGACACAAGTATTTTTTTAATACAGCCAGAGGCCCTTTACCTAAAACTTAAAATTTATTTACATCATAACTTTTTTATTTTGACAGATATCGCAAAGCTGGTGCGCCATTTTATAGACAATCAAAAACTTAAAAAATAAGGTACTCTTTATTAAAGTCGATAAACCTTACCGTTAAGGCACCAATAGACATCAATTTTAATCAAATTACCTACATACATAAAGGGTGTCCAGTAACTCAACCGACAAACTTTACGGGGCGATTCTACAACAGAAAATAAAAAAAAACTTTATATAAACATATGTCCTAAACGTCTTAGTTTTTGAACTACGGTGTGTTAAATATTAAAAAAAGTAAAAGTAAGTAACGACACACATTATGAACATAACTGAAATATACAGGGTTTATTTAAAAGTTGCTACATAAGTTCATAAATAAAATATTTAAATTTTATAAACTTACTAGAAACTTTATACATTCTATCATTGTATTGCAATACAAAATCAAGCAATATTTCCTTATATTACTATAAATACTAGTTATGCTTATAAAATTATATATTAATGGACAAGCACGGAATGTTACTAATTTTCATGAGAGTTGCATACTATTGTTTCTCTGCCACTATTGATAGATATAGATATATCACTGGAAAACCTTTTTAAACAACTTTCCTCTGGATTTTTATTAATACAAACAATAAATTAATTGTTTCCGATTTGGGACAGAACATTTGTCAGCCATGACATAGGTACACGACATTATTTTTGGTATAGTGACTTTTCTTGACTAAGCTTTGAGAACACCTAGTATAATGGAAAGTTCATTATTATCTTTAGTTAAAACTTAATTTTTACGCCTTTATTTTGTAATTTATAAGAGCTTAATATTCCCCTTCGATCAAAACCTTTTTGTGCTGCCTTCAAATATTAATCGCAAAAAGCCAAAAATCCGTAATAATGCCTTTTACATAAGTATTATATTTCATAATGCTTTATGGACCGCATAATGGCCAGCATGGAAACATAAAACCTTAAAGTTTATCATAAATCTGTGTTGATGCACAAAATATTGCATTCATATTTTGCTTTTGTTAAGCCCTTTTCACATCTGCCCAAACAGAAGCCCATCAGACCAAAAAGGGTTCTCCAGATCGCAGATAACCGTGAACAAGATGTTTGGTTTCTAATGTAGCAATATCTTTGTTGCGGTTTGTTATTTAAGAAAAACCCTTTTATCAAAAAGGTACTTGACGGTACCTGGAGTATTTATAAGGGCGTGTAAATAATGTTTAAAATAACTAGGAAAACTTTTTATATCCTCTTGTTTATGATTATGCAACAGAGACTATGCAGTAGGGCGGAGAACGGTTAATATGCTATAATATGAAGGTGTAGAAAATAGTCTGTTTGTTTAGTTCGGATGCGGCATCATTGCGATTCAATTATTACCTGTAATTTCTCTTCTGAAAAATATTTTTTCCTTCAGGTTTATTTTTTAATTTAAAATGCAAATAAACTGCAAAAAATGTTTCTTTTTGCTTGTTTGTTCCCATGGTGATGTGTCCTATTTCCTTTAATGAAAGATATACATTTGATAACTATAATTTTTAATGTAATAGGAACATTCCTATTTTATTGTATATTTACATTTTACAATTCTACTGTGCAAAGGCAAAAGAGTCTAAAATCGCAAACAGACATTTTCTGTGTTATACATTATGATAACACAGGCCTGCGTTTTTACACCTTATTGAATGTGAATTAATGTCCTCTACTGAACTTGGGTAATTTGGTGTCCTTGATTCCAAATCTGTTTTTAGTTATTTTCTATGCCGTAAGGTTTTTGGTCAACAGAGAATCTACGTAAATAATAATGCTTATGTATAATTATATAGGGTATATTTTTATAATATTATATTATATTTACAAAATGAACATAAAAGATTACAACATTAGACAAAATAACAAAAAATAACGCAAAAGAATCACGAGCTACTCTTTGATCCTAGAATATCTCTCTTTTTGCCCGAAAAGCTCCGTTTGGTGTTTTTTTCTTATACTTGGCCATAGGAATATCCCTCTTCAACATCCAACAATAGTCCGCCATAATTTTGCTATTCCATCACTCCTAATATCGTTTCTTTATTTCTTTAATGTCCTAGTGGATGCGCTCACCCGTATTTTCACTAAAATCACCAAGGTTTGCAGGAAACCAGTCCAAATGTGCGTGTAAAAAGTGAATTTTATTCCGTCTCTGCTCATATTGCAACCTAAGGCATTAAATTTGTCCAGCATGTTCCTCACAATTGTCACATAATTTTGGTCTTTAGTATTTCCCAGAAATTAATTTATCACTTCCTCAAAAGCTTTAAGAATAACAAAGCTTTGACATTTTTTCGAAATTAGAGGGCAGTAAGAATAACTTACGACAGTTAATTTAACTCCATCTAATCTCTATACGAGCCAAGTATGAAAAGTAAGTTTTTTTTTCAATTTTTTTAATAGGAGGCTCTGTTTTTAAAATTTGACATAACTTTTAATTCTAAACAACTTTTCCAAATATATTTTTTTAAGTTTAAAAATAAAGGTAGGTTTCTCCCGATATTCGTTAATTTGCACCTACCTCGTATACGCTATGGTGTATTTAAATTTTGATCAGTGTTTAGTGAGTTTCGGGATATGCAGAGATTGTTAGCGTGAATAATTTTTTTCTTTTGCGAAATCATAAACAAAAAGTTTTTTATATGGTTCAACATTTCTGGCGGTCACTATAATAAAAAATACGATGATCTTATAGAAAAAGTCTGTACATAATAGAGAAAAACGACTATTGATTTGGTTATTAATACGTCAAAACTAACTTGTCTTATCACAAATTCTTCACAGGCCTGTGTAATAGAATTTTTGTCAACGTCCTTACTTTAAAACCTCCCTTGAAACACCGCTTAAATATCAAAATGTAAAACTCTTTTTCACATTAAAACAACGCAAAAATATTAAATGACCAATTTTGCGATTAGACTCTTTTGCCTTTGCACGGTAGAATTAAATCTCTTTTTAATAACACATCATATGGTTAACTTGTAAGATGAAGACTCAATAATTCTGTCAATCGAATGTGTTACATATAAATTGATTAAATGATTCATTAGAACAAAATATTTTTTAATAGGGCTTTTTCGCGTTTCTTTGCCTCTTGCTTATTTAGCAGGTTAAGCGAGAACAATTTAGGTTGATATATATTGTGTGTCAGCCAAATGGAATAAATTCCACGATAAATAAATGGGGGCTTTTTCGAAAAAACGCTTAGACATGTAAATTAAAATTTGTGTTTGTGCAATAATTCAACAAAGAAAAAATATGTAGGGTCAGTCATGTAACGATGGCTAATACCAACTTCCTTATTTTGAATATAACACCCTGTATACTATTTAATTCTTGAAATTTTTAGAACGTTCTTAATATATTTTTTTGTACAATGTTCTATACCTATCTTCAACTGTTTCGAAAATATTAAATGCTTTCTGATTTATGGCAAAAATTAACATTATTAGGTAAATAAAAACTTTTATTATTTATTTCTTACTTAAAATATTGCAAAAGCAATTATAAACCATTTCAATATTCCTTCTTGCTGATAAAATTAAAAAAGATTAAATGTCTATCTTATTATTTAAGATTGGGACGACTTTCGCGGCGAGCATTATGAACATGTCCCACATTGACATTAACGTCTTTTTTGTTTACAAGTTTCTCTTGTGGTAATGTTAATTTTTGTAATAAATCTAAAAGCATTTTATATTGCCGAAACAGTTAAACCGGGTATTTCCTAATTGCGGTAATACAATTTAAGAGCGTATTCCTGAGCCCATTTTATACCAGAAAGTTTATATAAACACTAGCATACCGAGAGAGGGGGCGGTCCGCCCGTTAGAGGGGGCCTCCAAATGGGGGTCCCTATACAAAATAAGGTACAAATTGGGGTTTAAAGGCGTTGTGGTGACGACTTTTTGTTAATTTTTAGAACAAAAAATACAAAAAGGGGGCCTTAATCTTGCTAAAGTATATCATGTTAAGTAGAAAGGGGGCCCATTTGAAGGGTGAGGCACTTTTTTTGCTTGTCAAATTGTTTTCAAGTAGAAAAACGGGGGCCCAACCTTATTAAAATTTACCATATTACGTTGTTTAGACATGAGGACTTTTTTTCATCTCAAAAAATACTTTTTTTCATTATTTTTTTAATTCCTACCAATTTCGAAGATATGGCGTCTTGCTTTCTTCATTTTTAAAATTTTTAGAAAAAAGTCAAGGAAAATACATAATGAAATTTAATTATGAAAGATGTGTGTGTCGTTTTTGAGATAATTGGCCATATTTGCTTGTTTCTGTATTCAAGTTTAAAACCATATCTTTAAAATTAACAGGGGTAAAAAACGATATTATCAGGTCATAATAAAGTTGATACAAGCAATTGATTAAAATAATAAAAAATAGGACATTCCATTGAAAATTTTAAAATTCTCCAACCCAGAGAAAACGATAGAAGCTTGGCAGCCTTGGAAATATAAATTTTAAATTCTTGATGTTCAGTTACCCCTTTGCACAACATTTTGTTCATTTATATTTAACGGTTGCTGAGATAATCCACCGTTCCGGTTTTTTCTACTAACCCTGTATGTGCTAAAGTATGCCCTGTATTTTCAGTTTATCTTGTCTAAAAAACAGAAACTTTTAATGTACATATTACTATTAAAAGATATACATAAACGCCAAAGAAATATGATACGAAGCGACAAGAAGAAACACAGTCGAGTCGGGGTGACTTAAAAGACAATTTTCCAGACGAGAGCGTGCACGAGAAATTGTAATATTTATGAATCGGATTGTCGATCGCCGCTTTGTCGAAATGCGAGGTCGTTGCGACCATTGTAAAATGCTTTAAAGGGCATTAATAATAGATCACTGCAATTAGAAGGCATTCAGGCATTACAGAACGGGTGATCCGAGATCTTCGGCACGTGCAGAATGGGACTTAATAGTAGGACGCAATGACTTTCTAATGAAGTTCACCTACGTATAAATGTAAGTGGAATGTAATATTAAAACATTAACCTTTGTAATAAAACAGTGTGTTTTTGCTTAGATACTATGGGGTGTTTCTGTACAGAAAAAAATGGCATTACAAATTCCTGAGGCTAAAATATGCAGTGCCAGATCAAGCAAAGCAAACAGTTAATGTTGCGCTCTTCTGATTGAGAAGCGAGAAAAACCAGCCAGAAAAATGTAATGTAATAAGTTAATTTGCTCCCCACCCGCCGTGTGAAATTCAAACAACATTTTTTGAACCAGTGGCGCCTTCTAGACTTTACGATAAAATTAATAGCAGATTCCTATTTTTCACATCCCAAAAGTCCCTCTAGCAAAATACTGTGGCAATTGTTAACAAGTTAACAAAATTATTTATAAAAAAACTAAAATCAGATCACTGGCGTAGATAATTTAGTTTCCTGGAGCAGACGCGGCGGGTTTTGAGATTTCATACGAGTGCCATATAACAAAAAAAAATAGCTTTTGAGATATAATATGGGTGCCATATGTGAAAAAGCTTTGAAAACCAAAGCAAAAAAAAAGGTCATTACCTTCGCAAAATACGAAGTTAACAGTATGCAGCGCCAAGAAACAAAATAAAGATCAAGTTAACAGTAAAACTTTCGAGTTTAGGGAGCAAAAAAATTTTTTTCTTTTCTTATATGGGTGCATTGCACCCGTACATTTCACCTCTTTGGGTGCATTGGCCTTAGTGCACCCACGTACACTTACACGCCGCCACTGTCCTGGATGGGAAAGGGGGAGAAGGATTGCAATGGAAAAATTACGTTTAACCTCGTTTTGTATAGCAAAATCTTAAATTGAGCAAACTAATTTTTAGAAGCAAAAAAAGGTCCTCACTTAAAAAATCCATTGACTGATTTTATTTCTTACTGAGACATATTACGTTGTGCATAATCTACAACAAAAAGCTAATTAAAGGTTCTTGTAACTTTCAAACTCTACTTAACAACCTCTTTTGCAATCCCCTTTACAAAATTATTGAATATTTCTGGGGGGATTGATTACCCCTTTCACCCCCTCCCATTATCTACGTCCGTGAACCAGACTAAATTTTGACACCCTGTATCTCCGTAATCATTACCTTTTGGACTAACCTAAGTTGGATTAGATTGTCATATGTTAGACTCAGGAATGTGTGGTAGCAGCTTTTAGAGACACCCTATAGAGGGTAATTCTGTATACTTAAAGTTAATCCATTTATGTTGCCACCTTATATTGCCTATGGTCAATTTACCAAAAATTGCCTACATATAGATATGAAAATTTTCAAATATAGCAATTTGTAATCGTTATTAAAAAAATGTAAGTGTAGCGTTTTGAATAAAGTGTCAAAAAATGTTTTAATAGGCGAGCCCAACTACAAAATATCGGTTGTCTGCAAAGTCGGTTTACTGAGGATAGTTGAACGTAACAATGTCAAAAGAATCGTAACCTTTATCGCAGCAATTATCGATGCTATAAACAATTGACACCATATTTACTTTTCACTGCATGCTCACTCAAGTAGGAGAGAAACAGATGTCGAACGACGCAAAGATTGTGCCTCTTTGTCGCTCGTTCCGCGCTCTCGCTTGCACTTTAAGCCTTAAATTGAACGCCCGAGGTAACGCTGCTTGAGTCATGTAGCAGGGTAGCAGTATTATAGAAATTTTAACTGTTTTTGGTGATGACTCAGATCTAAAAAGTTGTATAAAAAATAATTCGTCACATCTTTTAATAAATACGCACGTAAACAATTAAGACAAAAACAGTTACATTTACTTTAATTTCGTGCAGTAAAATTATTTTCCAGCAAATTATCTTAAATTTGTCACTCGAATTCTCCAGTCCCCGCAATCAAATGATAAAATCTAATTTCGAGAAGCAAATAAACATGCGTTATCTCTTCATCTTCCCAAGGGTTACCAACCCAAAATGATTACAACTGAACACATTAGGCAGGCGAGATACCGTGGAGATCTTATTCGATACTATTGTTAAGTGTGTTCATTATAAGTAGGCGACATTTCGACAGCTATTGTCACCTAAAACGTGTTTTAATTGACGTACAAAATAAGTGCTTCCGTGTATACGGCCAGGATGGTACTATAATAATTTATGCATTTTTAACACAAAAAAATGAAATAGTTTTCTGTAACTGCTTTCTTGATGTTTAAATAAATAATGTAAAAAAATATGTTAAACGATTTTATTGTACTATAAGCTAAAAAATAATTCGGTAAGTCCTAGCTACCAGATCGCACCAATCTTCTTATCAATCTAGGCTACTGACCAGACAAAAAAAAACGGTAAACGGTGGCATTGCGTAAGCAAAAACAGGCGTAGGCAAAGTCGTATCCGTAAAGCCCCTTTAAAGGTCACGCCACACATAACCGCACCGAGCCCGATTTCACGGTGATTGAGGAACGTGTGGCAAATTAATTCGGAAAAATTCAAAAGCACTTTTCATGTCCTCGAAAATATACAAAACATTTTTGTCAAGCTGAGTCTATTGTTTTTTGTATGTACAGGGTATTTCATTTAAGAGGAAAAATGACATATTTTTTGAATTTTTCATATTTTTAAAGAAATTCAAGATAGCCAACCGATGTATTTTAGCTCGGAGAATTTAGAAATCATAACTAGAAAACAATTGAATGAAAAACAAAAGACTTACGCCATAAATGTTGTATTTTTAAATGGAACACCATACTTATTATTAGATTTTTAAATCCTATGGTCAGTTTTAAGTTTTTTTTATTAGTGGTACTAGATGTTTATCTTTTACTGATTTTAAGTTCTTGACGCTTAAAAGGTCACAATTTTGGCCTATTTTTTATTAAATATCTCAATATAAAATACAGGATTTAAAAAAAAAAAAAGTTAGGGCAGGTGATTACCTGATACTTCAAAGTTATTTTTTTATTTATTTGAAAATTATCAACGTATCTTGTTTTTGATTTACTTAAATTTTCTTCACACTTGTAA
This sequence comes from Listronotus bonariensis, assembly GCA_014170235.1. Taxonomy (NCBI): domain Eukaryota; kingdom Metazoa; phylum Arthropoda; class Insecta; order Coleoptera; family Curculionidae; genus Listronotus; species Listronotus bonariensis. The sequence continues at coordinate 29,044 of JACEGR010001845.1, read as the reverse complement.
TATAGTGTCACTATTTTTCAAATAACGAATCTAACGAATAATTTATTTTAAAAATCTAGTATTAAAATCCATCAATGGGTAAAAATTTTAATGACTTTAAAGTATTAGGTAATCACCTGTATTACCTTTATTGTGTATTGATATATTTAATTAAATAGTATTAGCCGAAAATATGACTCTTTAAGGGTCGATATCCCAAAAACAGTTAAAGACAGGCATATAGTACCTTTAATAAAAAATACTTAGAATTAAACAAATAATTCAAAAATATAATAATAAATATAGTGTTCCATTTCGAAAATGCAACATGATGGCGTAATTCTTTTTTTTTTGTATGCAATTGTTTTTTATACGATTTTCAAATTCCCCGAGCTAAAATAAATTGATTGGCTAACTTGAAATTAATAAAAAATTTGGGAAAAGTAAAAAAAATATGCCATTTTTCCTCTTAAATGGAATACCCTGTATATATATCTCTCCTACTTATCCCTGTTTCATTTTATCCAAACTGTAAGTGTATTATAAGTAGGTAAAAGTCTGGTCACACATAACCGCACCGATGTCCCACAAGACCCGCACCGTAGAAAAATCGTGTCTTGTATGGTCTGAAACATGCCCAACAAATGAAATCATACGTGGATCGGATAGCGACGATGTTCCCCGAACTAAGTTGTAAGTGTACGGGCGTCACCTTTTATTTCAGTTTATTACATAAAATTAGAACTTCGTGGTTAAAGGCAAGTTGTTGTAAACACACAATACAAGAAAAAGTGATTTAATAGGTATTAAAAGAATAAAATTAATTTTATTGTTAAATCTTGTGAATAATATGTGAGTAGAAATAACAAATTGTTATTTTTTGTTTTAAAGGTGTTTTAAAACTAATAGTTCGAAAAATCAAATAAACTTATGTTTGTTTTCTTTTTAAAATGCGGTGCGGGGTATGTGGTCGGGCACGGAGCGGTGAAATTAAGCCTACGGCATTTGATTACAACGGTTCCTTTCAAAACCGAGACACGGCCGTGCTACGGTGCAGGACTCGGTGTGATTATACGTGGCCAAACCTTAGTGCTGTGTTACCTTATTCGTAAAGATTTAAATTACAATCAGGTGTAATTTCAAGCGTGGTATATTTGACTTATATTACTGCAGTTTAATTAAATACAAAATGTGTGCACCGCATCTCCCTACATTTTACCAGGGAAACGCACGGCCACGGGCTCGTTGCGGTTATGTGAGGCTCGACCTTTATTCGTTGGAAAAAATGTTGATAACCAAAAAAAGGTCCTTACCCTTTCATTTACTTCATTTTTATGCTATTTATGTCCCTATCTTACATTTACATTTTATACCTTCACCTGGCCTTTAGACGCGAGGCTATAGACGACCGCATACACCGCCTACACCGCGTAAACCGTCTACACCGCCTACACATAGCTACGCTAATAAATAATAAAACCGTTGGACTTAGCCTATCTAGAGTAAATATTAAGATAGAAATGTCAGGTGCCCAACGATTTTATTATTTGTCTGCGATTATTTGGTGCGATCTGGTAGCTAGGACTAGAAACAGAATTATTTTTTAGCTTTTAGTAGGTACAATAAAACCGTTTAACATAAAAAAATAACACAATTTATTTTTTAGTATCTTTTTAATTTTTAGTTGAGACTTCTCATTTTATCAAGTTATTGCCTTACTATATAACTAACCAGAACTAACCAACGACTTTATATTAATAAGTAGTTGTGGAAAATACGTAATTTGCTATTTTGTGGCGGCGGCCATCTAGAATTTTTTTGTTGTGATTTCTATTCTACCAACCAGGCCCTTTTATTTGATAATTGTAAAAAAAATATGTCATCAGCCATTTTGTGTGTACGGCCATTTTGGTTTTTAATTTTTCATAGCGAGTTCTATTCTACGAATCAAGCCCTTTTATTTGATACTTATATTGAGGTAGTTGTGGAAAAAAAATGTAATCCGCTATTTTGTGGCGGCGGCAATCTTGGGTTTTAATTTTCTCATAGTGGGCTCTATTCTACCAATCAAGCCTTTTTATTTGATACCTATATTGAGGTTGTAGTGAATTAGGGATGCGGCGTCGAAGCCAAACATCGATGGCGACATCGAAAAGTGATGGTCATCGATGGCACCGATACATCGAACAAGTAACATCGATGATTGATAATTCAATAATAAAAATTAATAGAAATTGATCCAAAACCATAAACTTTTTTTTATCTTTGGACAATCCACGAAGGCTAAAAGCCTAAATACTAACGTACCGTGGGTGTCTTAAGCAGGGTAAGAGGAAGTTTGTTAACACGGGACTTAAAAACTTGAAGATTTTAGGTCCCGTTAGGGTTTATAAAGTTTATGTATTAACCAATGGCGCAACTAGCTGTTGATTTTTGGGGAGCTTAAACCCCAGTGAGTATATTTATTTGCTGACAATTAAATGCTTAATAATTGTGGGGGGCTAATCGCCGCCTTGGGGGAAGCTAAGTCTCCCTTAGCCCACCCTCCTAATTACGCCCCTGGTATTAGCTTTGTAAAAATACGTGAATCGATAAAAAATATTTGCCCCTAACCAATTTTAAATAAGTATTATAATAAAAGAAATAAGAAATATTTATTACATCATTTAAATTATACCTTGTTGATTGTTTGCAAGTAAAATAGGCCGTTGTTAAAAGTAAACATCGATGTTTTCGATACCCGACCATCGATGGCAAAACATCGATCATTGATCAACCTAACATCGATGTTTTCATACGATCGATGAACATCCAGCATCCCTATAATGAAGTAATGTATAATCCGCCCTTTTGTATCGCCGACCATCTTGGATTTACGATAATAAAGAATGTATTATATTGCAATGTTATTAGAATTAAGAGTGTGAACCAAATTTTAGATCGATCGGTCGTCAGGGAGGGGTCAAATTCCAATTACTAGATTTGAGTCAAGTAAATAAACAGGTTAAGTTAAGTAAAACCGTTAAAAATAAAAATGTTTAGCAACATACATTTTTGGAAAACTTAAACATTATTTTCTAGTAAAGGATATTTATTAATGGAACATTTTTCAAGAATTTAAAATACAACTAACAATCTGATTAAAATTACCTCTATTAAAACCAACAGCTACCGGAATTTGAATTTGTTGTAGATTTCTACAGTATTTAATTGGACGAACTTTGCAACAAAAGCAGAAATGAACCAAAAATTTTAATTTTTAAGGAGCTCGTTTATGGCGTTAATTTTTGGTAATTATCAGATGTGGAATGATCATTCGATTCTTAAAACCTTTTTTATTTCACACTTTGCTAATTAAAGACAGTTTCTCTTGGTTCATTTTTACAAATTTATAGTTTTTCTTTTAGGTTCTGTACAAGACAAACGTTTTCTTTTTTACCAAAAACCTGATTTTTCTACGAAAGAAATGGATTTGTTTTACACAATTTTCATAAAAATTAATATTGTTGATCCATTTGTGCTATTGAAAATTCCATCCGTAGACATACTATATAGAAATACTAAATAGAAAATAATACACATAGGGTGATATTGCAATTATGAAAAAAGTGACCTAGGAAATAATTATATTTGCCAAATATAACATCTACCAAATGTGACATCGGTAAAAATAGCACGCCATGAAAAACACTGACCAAAAATATTTTTTGGCAAAATGCTTTATTGCCGCCATTTTGGAAACAAACGGAATTTTGTGAAGTATAGTTAAAAAATGCAATTTTAGGCCCAATACATACCACAGAGTTCGATTTATGTTATTGACTTCGGTGCACGGTTAACCCTCACCTGATATTTTATGTCCGCTTAGATTACAGTTACATTTTTACACTTTCTATGCACTAGTCTAGATAATTTATCTTGCTGGTAAGGGGGTTGTGATATGAATAAAGTATGTTGGAACCTTGTTTTGTATACCGAAATCGAAAATAGGCCAAAAATGTTTTGAAGAGCAGTAAAAAAAGCTCCTTCACTTTTATAAACCATATTTACTGATTTGTATTGTACTAAAACATCTCATATTGTGCATAAACTACAACCGGCGGTCACCCATCCAAGTTATGGCCGCGCTCCACAATGCTTAACTCCGGTGATCGACGCTGTCGACCTCACCGAAGCAGCAACGAGCGCCCCCTCCCCTTATCTACGCCAGAGCTTCTATGTTTATCCGAAGCAAAGTTTACGTATTTACGCAAAACTGTGTATCAAATTTTAAAGATATGTAGGTAAATATAGTTTTATTGAAAGAAAGAAAATCAGTGTGCAATATGTATTTCCAGAAATATGTTCACCATTTTGTCAAGAAATATCCACTTGCCATAAAACCATGTGGAACAGTAACAGTTTTTCTTTCTGGTTAGTACCCAATTCTTGATGCCCACTGCTTGCAGGTTTAAGAGATTTTAAATTTTGTTATCAATTTTCTATTTTTTTATTAAAATTAATATGTCATTAATTTTGATAAATATTTTTAAAACTTTTTACTATTTTTATATTTCAATAAACTTTGCCACTTTTCAAATAAAACCATTGAGTTAAAAAATTAAAAAGTCTTTATTTAAATCGAGTTTTTAAACTGTAGTAGATAGCTGGGTTTTAAATTAATAATTTTGTTTGATACTATTGACAGTTGACAGGAAATATTTAATATAGCATTTATGTCTAGTTCTCAAGTTGTTTCCTATCGTTTTAAATTTATTACTATAGTACTATAATAATATGAAACAGTAACAGTTTTTCTTTCTGGTGTAAGAATTGATTTATTGATAACTAGTAACTTAATGGATGGTATTTATTTGGGTACACGCCAAAATAAAATTAAAAGTACTAAAAAACCAAAAAAAAAAAAAAAAATTAAACAAGTTAAAAGATAATTAATAATCGACGTTTCAGTGGCAAATCTGCCACCGTTGTCAAGACAAATAGAATAAAAATAATAAAAATAAAAACTTACTATTATTTAGGTTTTAAAATTCAAAATAAATAATAGTAAAAATTAAATTAAAAATTCTAAATAATAGTAAATTTTTATTTTTATTATTTTTATTCCATTTGTCTTGACAACGGTGGCAGATTTGTCACTGCAACGTCGATTATTATTTATCTTTTTACTTGTTTAAATTTTTTTGGTTTTTTAGTACTTTTAATTTTATTTTGGCGTGTACCCAAATAAATACCATCCATTAAATGAATCCGCCAAACTACAGAACATATCTTCAACTAGTAACTTGTTAGTGCTGATCGAAATAAAGAAAATTAAACTTTATTTTTACTGTTTGAAAAATTGTAGTACCTATTTTGCATTTCCCCTAAAATTTAATTAGTAAACTCGGCTCCATCAATATTTTATTTGTTTGGATTCTTCAAAAGCACCGCAAATTAGTCTAGGTGTATTGTCGCCGCGCGGAAGATGGAAAATCCCATGTAAATTTTAAAGGGGTTAATTAATTATTGGCTCCCCTGCAAATTTTACAAAAAAAATGTAAGATAACTTTCAGGGCCGCATTAACTGTTTGAGGCGCCCTAGGCTAGAATTCCAGGAGCGCCTTTTTTCCACCTAAAAATTTTTGAAGAGCAAAAAAAAGACATTTCCTCCTTTTCACGCCTATTTGCCTATTTCATTTTAAAGGCACCTTATTCGCAGAGAAATAAGTCACCAAAAACCCCCACTTATCCTACACTTTTTAAAAACTCCCCTGTCTAGCGCCTATTACTCCCCTGTCTGGCGCCTATTTTTCAATGGCGCCCTAGATTGTAGCCTAGTCAGCCTAATGGATAATACGGCCCTGATAACTTTTTGAGTAGACCAATCTTACAAATTTTCGTGCCCAGTTTAAAAAAATTAATATGCGAATCTTTGATTATCCAATTGAATGTGATTGCAAAATTACCAAACCTGTTAAATGAATGTTGTTACTAACATGAGGAAAAGTGTAAATAAATCAGTAACAGTCTTATAACAAATTGTTTGCTGGTGGCTGCTGTCTGTTTTGGTTTTGTTGCAATTATATTTAATTAAATATTTCAAGATTCGCTTTTTATTATTAATTAAAATATTATCTTACATTTTTACTTTAAAAATGTAAACAAAATATTATTTGGCTTTTCTCCAGAATAAAATTTAAAAGTTTATTTAACATTTTAAGAAAATTAAAACTTTTATACATTATGAAGAAACAATTCTGCTCTTACATAATATAATAAAAGTTATTATTGCTTTAAAAGAAATTAAATAATGAAATATTCAATATTAAGTTACTTACAATACAAAGCTTTCAATCTATAAACAAAGGTTCATTGGCACTCGGTTGAAATCATTTTAATGCAATAAAATAAAATCTTAACAAGACGCCAGACGAGAACTGGGCCAATGGTTGCGTCTCAAAAATTTGGTAAATAGTTTACCAAAAATGTGGTAAACAGTTTACCTAAAAACTTATAAACTTGTTAGAAAACTGAAAAAATAAGAATGAAATGTCTGATGGACATTTTAGAGTTTGACATTACTTTTGAAAAAATTAACTGGTAAAAGATACACCTATTAGGTATCTTAACCAGATAAAAAGAATAGTAAAAAATGTTTAGCCATATAATAAAGTATTTTTCCCAGAAAACAAATAAAACATAAAAATACTTTAAAAATGTACATGGGAGCCAATAATTAATCTCCTTAAAATGTACATAAGATTTTCTATATTCCGCTCGGCGACGCACCACCCGGCATATAAGGTACTTTCTAACAACGGACGAAACTTCAAAGTGAGATTTCTTATTATTTTATAAAAAAGTTTCAATAAACATATGTCCGAAGTTGCTTCCTTACTGAGATACAGGGCATTAAAATTTAAGAAAAGATTTCTTAATATTTTTAATATTGTTTGGCCGATTTAAATAAAATTTTCTACATTTATTTAAAGTAATAAGGCGCTTATTTAGCCCAATCAGGTTGTTATTATTGGGTTCAGTGGCGTCTCAATGGTCACCGCAACTTACATTATTGAGAAAAACAGTACCACACTGGCTTTCTTACCTTTTTTATTATTTTTTTAAGCAATGTATAATATAACTTTTTAGTTTCTTCTATTTTCTCCGTATTTTGCTTTGTTTTTAAGAAAAAAATTAAGTCACTTTATGGTATACTATAAAGTATCCATAAACAGCATTAAATCAAATTTCAAAATTAAATAAAATAAACAATTACGACCCTAGTACATAAGGAAAATAACGATGTCCGATAAAATGCACGACTGCTTATTTATTTTAAAGCAAATAATTGTTTATTTTTATTTTATTTTTTTACCATGTCGTCTACGGGTACTTTTTAGAAGATATTAGATTTAGATTTAATCTATTTTTCTTGAAAACGAAGCTAGATACAAAAAAACAAGAGACTAAAAAGCTGTATTACTAATTGCTTAATTATAAAAAAATATAAAAACGTCAAAAAAGTCGGTGGGGTACATTCTTACCTGTTAATTTTTTGGTTTAAGTATCGCATCACACTTGATTTATAAAACCCCTTTGTCGACAAGCTGTGGATCGGGGCGAATCTCGAGCTGCAACACTTATCTGCTTTGCGACGGCGTTCGTGGTTCGCGACGTGGTACGGTTGCATGTCGTGGTTCAAAACCGGACGTGGCTTTAAGGGTTCGGCAAATGATTTGTTGGTGATATATTGCTTCGCGTCAAAGGAATGTGCGCTAGTACGCTGCAGAAGACCGATTTTTTCCAGTGCTATTGGTATCGATTTAGTAGTTTGGGGTAAATATGGAGTGGACCGATGATAGAATATTATTATATTATTATTTGCTAAATATAGTTAAAAAACTATGTTTCTCTGAAGGTGATAGACAATGTTTTCAATAATACTACTTTGTTGGACTTTCACTTTTTTTATTCTTAACTGATTCACGTTTCGGGTGATGTCTATCTCAAACCATTTTCAAGTGATAACTGAAAACGGTTGAAGATAGACACCATCCGAAACGTCGTGTACCAGCAGTGGCGTATTTACCAAAAGGCTGAGTAGGCTGAAGCCTATGGCGGCGTTTTTAGTGGGCGGCAGACGTGTTTTAAGGGGTGGCAGATTTTGTACTTAAAAATAATTTTGTGGATTTCGATTTTCATTTTGTACGTAGAAATGAAATGAGGACTTTTTTGGTCTTCAAAATTATATTTCAAGGAAAAAGAATAAACATAGGGGCGGCGAAAATAAAATAGCCTACGGGCGGCAAAAATGTAAATGCGCCTCTGTGTACCAGTAACAAAAGGTTTTCACATTAGGTACCTAATATTTTGTAAATTATAACGTAATAAAATCGTTTTAATATAATCCTTCTTTATGGCTCCTTGCCATTTTCTAATTTTTAATTTTTAATTAGTCGAAATAAAATTGACTCCTCTCTTTTTATTATGAACTGTTTCACGCAGCGTCCGTCCCGACTCGGCCAAGCGAAACAATCGAGTCTGGAAAGAAATTTCCTTTTTCAATTTACATCGCAGTCAATCCCTTACACTTATTTTCCTCGGCACAGATTTGATTTCATTCCGGCTTCTCGGTCGCCTTTGCTGCTTCGTTATTTACGTTTTCATTGTCTCATAAATGAAGCTGGGGAATATCTGGGTTTCGAATATTATTTTTATTTTAGGGTATGTTATTCTCGAGGGAAAATCAAGAAAATGATATTAAAATTGTGCTAGCCGTAGTTACTTATGGATTTTATGTTAGGAGAGCCCAAAAGGGGATTTTGGGATTTACTCCAGCACGGCAGATTAATATACCTGAAGATACCTTATACCCGGTTAATTACCTCTACCAAATATGAGCCCCGTATACAGGGCCGATCATAAAAAACAAAGATATCCATCAGAAATTGTCAAGCGCGTCAGATTAAGATAGAGGGAGTTAATTACATGCTAAACGTGTATATATTCTACTAATCTGACAATTTAAGAGTATCGCAAAGGAAACAGAGGGCTACAAAAAAAGTCATTTTGACAGTTTCGAGCGTGGCGATTTTTTTTTGAAGAAAGTAGTTAACGGAAAATATATAATCCAATACGATCTGAACGATTTTCCCAAGCCGAAATAATAGCAAACTTTTTTGACTTAGGGGAGCGCGGGGTAATGGGAGGCGGTCGGGTAAACGTATCTACTTTGGCATGATAGTAAACTTTGCTTGACGCGCACAAGTCGGCATTGCAATGAGTTAAGGCACGAGGGACGTTTGTGTGTTATTTGCTTTAAGCTTATAAAAAACAGCAGATTGTCAGCGCCAAAATAAGCATGTAGTTATATTTTTTATTGCGTTCGTCCATAACACATTCATGACTTCATCCTATAACAAGTCCGATTGGTTAAATTGAATTTGAAAATAATAATTCGTATTTAGGTTATTTTTTTCCAAAATGGAGGTCAACGGGTATTGGTAGCCTGTTCATCCTTTGTAATTTCACATTTATTTGTTTGTTTTGTTTGATGAGTTTGTGTTTACTAGATTTTAGGTAAGATCTCACTTAAACTACATAAGTTTATGTAGATAAATTTTCGATGAATCTAAGAGAGTGGCTCCCATTTTCCATATGAGAAAATTTGATTGTATCCTAATACTTGGCTGCATTTAATTATAAGTTTGATTTAAATGTACTCTAATAATAAAGGTAAGAGTTGCTAATTAAAAATAATTAAAATATTTAAATTATTCCTTAGTACGCTCCCATTACCCTATTTTCCCCTACATTATGTAACATTTTTTTCTTCTTATCATCTAGGCTTTGCAAACCAATAGGTCTCTTTGACGCTCGAGTAAATCCCCATTTAGCATCGTGGGCTTCTCTATTATTACAAGGTTTTATTTAACTTGGTATGTAATGTGTAATGTACGTATGTTATGTATGTACGGGTGGAATCTTACATCTCAATTTTGAGGCATATATCCCATAGATAACCTACATTTAGATCCGCAGTGGCAAGAAGCATTTTTCGGATTTTTACGACCTCCCGCAGTGGGTGGACGAACATGCGCACCTAAAAGCCGTGGCAAAATACAAACACCGGCGCCCCATACCCTTCGTCCGCGGTCTGACCGTAACGCTCATTAGCTACCGTACTTCGAACAGAAAACCAGACTCCGTCAACAAGTTCTTTTCGATATGCAGATAGTTTGTTTGGTGCCGGGTGCGTTTACCTTCAACTGGGTTGCGCATAAACCGGTTTTTTCGCCCATGAAATGTAACTTTTGTTTCGCGCAGGTTATAACATTGGCAATCCATCGAGATCAGTGATATATCCTCAACCGATTGAACTAAAATTTTATGCAGACGTTTAGTTTGGATCACAATGCTTGATAAGCTGTGTGACGTCATTCTAAATCAAACATGGCGGTACACCTAAGATAGCGGACAAGTTATTTTTAATGCACTTTTAAAATATGGGCATCAAATAAAATGGCTTACTGAAAGTAACTTGAAAAATAAAGTAACGTCACTATAAATTCAACTTGACGGAACACCAAAGATGGAGGTCTAGATATTTCTTATGATCTTCTACAATATGGGTATTAATCTTGCTAAGAGTTACTCGAATAATTTTAAAAAACTCCAAATCTAATATGCAGACTGAAGTTTTTATATTATATAATACTCTTTGCACACAAGTATGACGTTTGTGCACGAGCCGTGGGCGAGTGTTGCACACGATACTTTTTCTTCGACAGCAGAAAATGAGGATTAATATGTGAAAATGTTTTATACGCTGTGAGAAACGATTTGTCATACCTATGTCAAAACTAAATGACAGAACATAAAATATTTTTTACTGGTTGTTATTAACGAGGTTAACATCATGATTTTTTTAATTTCCAGATCCTGTTTAACGTGCGGTTTTAGACACTTTTCATAGCAGTCGTAGAAAAAAACTGTTTAAAACACGCATTTAATAAAATTCACTAAAAGAATAAAATAAACTTTTCTTTAAACCTTTCACTATCAACATTTAACCTAATTACACAATTCAAATGATTTAAAAGTTTGTCGTGAGATTTACCTGTATAGATAAATAAATTAGATAAATTAATCTTATTTTATGAATTTACAAACTAATTGTAAAGAAATATTAGTACTTAAATCTTGCGACAAGCTTTTAAATCATTTGAATTGTGAAATGTGGTGAAATGTTGATAGAAAAACTTCGAAAAAAAGTTTGTTTTATTCTTTATACTAAATTTTATTAAAAGCACGTTTTAAAAATATTTTCTACATTTAAATTACTGATGGTGCAAGTGGTGCATGGCATCAGGGCGTAATGCTGCAGGGACGGAAATTTTTAACATAAAGGGCGGTAATGTTGGAAATAAAAAATGAAATGTTTAAAAAGAATAAAATGTCAAAGGGGGACTGGTTTTTGCTTTGAATGTACCAAAACATATTCTGTTACAGGGCGTAACTTACCCTAGGAATGGCCCTGTTGGTAGGTATACAGAGAAACCACAAATTCTTATGCTAAAGTAAGTATTAGGATTTAACCAAACATACCTATATCCGGTGTCGACGCTAGGGGGCTGGGGGGCCCTCCTAAAATATGCCTGGCTCCCCATGGCTGGTGGAATGAAATATCAATATGCATTGAGGTAACGATGACGTGAGGACTGTTTTTTTAGTTGTTTTATTTTATGTAATACCCTTAATATTTTTAGCTTTTATTATCTAATATACAGACTGTCCATGAATAAGGCTTACAAGAGGACAAATGGAAAATAATTTTTTATTTTTCGAAAAAACGTTATTCTTGGTAAACATTTTTGCTCGTAAAACAAATAATATAATTGACGAAGAGAAAATGTTGATTTTTGTATATTATCTACAGGGTTCGCAAAAATTTAAAAAACATTGGTTTATTCCAAGAGTAACTATACCTATATTGTTTGTGATTTAGAAATTTATTAAAATAAAGTTTGTAATTAATAGAAATAGTAACACAAAATTTTATTAAACTCCATTTTTTGGCGAAAACGATAATCAAATTCGTTTACACCTGAAAAATTGTGTTGTGTAGGAATTTGGAGAAAACATGTGTTTTAAAAGAAAATTATAAAAGTTTCTTAGGTCGTTTTATTATAAAAATTTAAAAAAATTAATTTTTGATAACTCCAAAATCATTTTACTGAAACTTTTTGATAGCCCTGTAATGTCTAATATTAAAGTATATCCTAAGGGCGGGATCAAAATTCCAACCCCCCTCATTTCTTTATAACAATAAAATATACCTACTTGACTTTTAGACTAGGCTACAATGCAAAGGCAAAAGATTCTAATTACAAAATTAGTCTTTTCATGTTTTTACATTGTTGTAATGGGCAAAAAAGTTTTTCATTTTGATTTTCTAGGGGAGATTTTTAAGTTAGGACATTGACAATACAGTTTTTTATTAAAATGGATAAAACAGAAAATGTAGATTTGACGGTAGTTGGAGGTATTGGCGTCAATGTATCAAACATTATTCGGTATATAGAATAAAATGCTGTTTCTATCTATTCTATCTTGGTCAAATATTGTATAAACAATTAGGATAAATTGCTTTAGTTTTACATCAAGTTAAGATTTTATTCAATTTTTTTACTTTTTTTAAAACCGAAAACTACTCCTTAGGTTTTTTTGAAAAATGAATATTTATCAAATTCAAATAATTTAAACAATTGAAAATGAGCAATTAGGCCTGACTTTAACATGTAAACAGTTTATGACAATATGAAAAATTTCACATGATATATTTTTGATGTAGGTAATTCTCGATGTATTTGTAATAATTATAGAGTAAGCGATTTGGCAATTTTGCATTCCTAGATACCTAATTTACACACTATATACTCTGTTTTTAGATTTTACCTGATTCATAATTTACTTTTACCAATTTTTATTTTTGGTTATAAAAGAAAATATTTATTTTTAAAATATGCAATTAATTATTTTTTTAATATTTCTTGAAATATCCCTTCTTTTACGTCTTGTTTTTAAAATCTTCAAAAAACTTTGCACTTCTTTTGATCTAGTATTTATTAATATTTATTTTATGAATGTAACAAAAATTCCTCGCATTTTTAGTTGTTTTATTTGCATGTAATAGAAGTAGGGCTTTTTTGTTCCATTTCAGGTGAAGACCTTTTGTAATTATCGGGAGTTGAGTTAGGCGTAAGGGCGTCGTGAAAGAATTGCAAGTGCCCCAGGGGGCCATACTACAAATAAGTTTAGAAACCTCCGGGGTGTAATAAATAATCAGCAATTTTAGGCGTTTAACCAATTATAACCGCGGTAATAACTAGTGACAACTTTGACGTATAATACATTGTTTAAACGTCAACATAACCGATTAGTAAATACCGTTTTAGAATTGGTACTTCGCGTAAGATTGATGAATGTCTTGCATTTTCGTTATTTTAGCTTCTAATTTTGTAGTTGTAATTTTTAAAGGGCTTATATCCCAATTCCTGAACCAAAGGAAGCACTGACTATGACATTTTTGCTGTATGGAATAGAGCTTCATTAACTTAAATATGTAATTGTTGATACCCACTGCTTGCAAGTTTAAGTAATTTTAATAAAATTTGTTATCAATTTTCCAATTCATTTAAAAATAAAATTTTACATATTATTAATTAATAAAAGAATTATTTTTAAATGCATTTTTATTATTTTTAAATGGCAATAAATACTTTACCACTTTTTAAATCAATTTATCACTGCGTTAAAAAAATCTTTATTTCGCTTTAAAACCGAAAGTAGATAGCTGGGTTTTAAATTAATAATTTTGTTTAATACTAACGGTTGACAGGAAATATTTAAAATATCATTTATGTCTCGCTGTCAAGTTGTTTCCTATCGTTTTAAATTTAAAATACATTTGGCACACTTCAATAAACAGGTATATTATCAACCAATGAATACCAATCCTCACATTTCATTTACCGGTATAGAAACCTCAAACAAGATTATTGACATACTTCCCAGTCTCAGAATAACGTAAAAGGCGTATCTACAAACTTATCATGGTGACAGCGTTATTGAGTATAGAGAGAGGACCACTTTATACATCACCTTTAGTTAAGTATAAAGCGCAGAAGACTCCCAACTGGGGCCACGTTCAGTAATAAACACTGGCAACACCCACAGGCAGGCCGTGTCCCCACTGCTGTGAGTTGCTATTGGCCTGACAGACAACGCGTATCCGTAGTAACAGCCCTACTGTTACCAATGGTGGATGACGGATTCGTAAAGGTGCCTTTCAAAGTAAACTAAGAGCACCAGTGTTATTCCGAAAGCTAAAGTCTCAGCTGGTTGTGTAATACGAGCCCTGTTTTTATAAATTCTGTACACAGGGTGTTTTTATAAATTTTCGTCAGTACTTGTTTAGTGTTAGAATAGTGCGATAAAATGCTAAGGTCTCGGTAAACTGGAGCTACATAATTTTCAAAATTGCTTTAACGCTGGCCACTCACATGGCTCTGGGTTTGAGCTCCGGGCTGTGTTCCGGGAGCACCGGTGCCGGTTCCGGAGCTCACTCGGACACATCTTCTTCACCAGGAGTCAGTGTTCCTATTCCGGTAGTTCCAGCGCCCATGTTACCAAATCCGATGTTTGCGTTACCAACTCTGAACTTTACCGTGTCCCAAGTGGCGGCTGTGTGTGAAACTCTTGAGGAATCTGGAGACATTGAAAGATTAGCGCGGTTTCTATGGTCTCTTCCAGTGGCGCATCCGAACATTGGTGAACTTAATAAAAACGAGGCTGTGTTGAGAGCTCGAGCAATTGTGTCTTATCATAGTGGCAATTTTAGAGACCTCTATTCAATTTTAGAATCTCATAAATTTACTAAAGGTTCTCATGGTAAACTTCAGGCTATGTGGTTGGAAGCTCATTACCAAGAAGCGGAAAAGCTTCGTGGGCGTGCTTTAGGCCCAGTCGACAAGTACCGCGTAAGAAAAAAGTTCCCATTACCGAGAACTATCTGGGATGGAGAGCAAAAGACTCACTGTTTTAAAGAAAGAACTAGGTCGTTATTAAGGGAGTGGTATCTTCAAGATCCTTATCCAAATCCTACAAAAAAACGGGAGCTCGCGCAAGCTACTGGACTGACACCTACTCAGGTGGGCAACTGGTTCAAAAACCGGAGGCAACGGGATAGAGCTGCGGCTGCTAAAAACAGGTTGGTGCTTATTTATTAGACTCCAAAAAAAACTAATAATTATTTATGGTATCTATATAAATATCTAAGCAGTAAACATAGTACTTTACTAAAATTAAAACACAGTTAAAGATACATATATGAATTATGTTATGAATTTATAATAATTAATTATTGTCTCAATTAATAAATGGACCTGTCTACCCACATTGCAGCTGTCAAAATAATGAAATATCAGAAGTTAGTTTATAATTAATATTTATATATTTATCGTAACAATAAAACCGGATTATCGGTGGTAAGACAGTTTTTGTTTAACTCAAGTCGTTACATACTTACAGACAAAAAGTACTAATCTTATATTAGAATGAAACATGATAAAATATAGCCATGTTGATTCGAACGCTGGATGATTTGTGCTACGTAAAATGCTTACATCTTGCTTAAAATCCTTCAAAACACCTAGTCTCATCTTTATTGCCCATTACTACTGAAGGCACTATGATCCACATTTTTTATTTAGCTCGTATAGAATCTAAAAAAACAATAGTCTAAATATAACAGCTTACCAGATACGCTAAACAAACACTGTTTTTAAATTAAATTGGCCTAATAAAATTTAAAATGCCATACTGTTTAATATATTTAATTTTTTTTCATATTTGCTATAATCGTCTTTGTCATTCCGTCTTTTGCAGCCCTAAGAGGTTTGGACAGCAAAATAGTTTTTAAGTTATTCCATTCTAAATGTAAAAACGAAAAAATAATTTATATAAAAAAATAGTTAAAAATTATTTACCTAACTTACTTGTATTTAAATTATGTCGTAAACTAAAATTAGTTTTTAGAGACTGATATTACAACTAAGCGAAAATTCTCACTAGAAATGTATTACTAGTGGACATAAAAATGGTATTTTTACCCAAATGGAATAAAAAAATGTGATATATTTTAAATCTTAAGCCTATTTAATGCATACGGTTAGCTAAAAATATAGGGTTTTCTTCTTACTCGCCTATCAATATTTTTAAAAGGTATTGCTTGGGTTGCTGTTTTTCAACCAAAAAAAAAAAAAAAAAAAAATAAAAGTATAGCTTATGCATAATATCTTTTATTTAAATAAGCATTAAATTCAAAATATAAAAATACACGTATATTCGTTATGGCATGACATGCTATTTTACGTCCCTAGAGCTTAGCAAAAAGTAAAATAGGATTTGCTTTTATTTTCATTTAAATACTTTCTTTAAATATTGCATTTTTATTGGCATTGAATATACTTAAAAATGGCGAACTCAATTTTTAAAATACATCATGCTTTAAACTTGGTCATATTATGTTATAATTAAATTTTAAGCACTTTTACTCTTTGAATTTTTTGAAATTTTGGAATCTTATTCCATTTTCATGATTTCATCACAGTTTTTGAAAATTTTTCGCCATACCAATGTTCATGTGACGTATGTCAAAATCGATTTTTAGGTTATCAGACAAGCAGGGCGAGGCGATCGCCAGAAAAAAAATCGGTATTTTTCCTAATAAAAAATAATTTAATTGGATTAGCAAAATTAAATTATCGTTTGGAAAAAACCTAGTAAAACATATCTTGTATTTACAAACTATAATAAAACACATATTTAATAATAAAATTTTAGCAAAGATTTGATTATTCAGAATGAATAAGTATTAATTATTAAGAATTAAAATCCTGCATTAACAGCAGTGCCGGATCAATCGTGAAACATCGGAAGGGCGCAAACTAAAGGTTAATAGAAAGTAAAAGTAAAATACAACATTTCTTCTGGTTGCTTTTTAGGTAAAGTTCTTTTATACGATAAGAAATTTATTTTTTGTTACTGCTTAGAAAAAATATTTTCTTAATTTAAACTTTTAAATTAACTCTTTGCTTTAGTAGAATACAGGCATTGATCCAGTACTGATTCATTGTATATCTGGTATTTAGGCTTCATTGAAGTTTTAATGCGTAAAATATTTGGTATTTCTTTTACCACCCATTTATTAGATAAACCGTTATGCATAAATGCATTTTGACGGAAAAAACTAGTTTTATATCGGCTAAAAAAATATTTAAAAAAATGTTATCAAAGGATGTTTTATTAAATATGCCTATTTTAAAATAATAAGTATTAATATAATTAAACTAAAACAAAAAACTGATTATCTATGTATGTGTACGTGCAATTTTATGTAATTTAATTGCCTTTATTAATTATCTTACGTTTAATATAAATAAAATTGCGGTTAAGTAACAAAAACAGGTATTAACAGGTAATTTATAAATACACATATTTTTTAACTCTAAAAATAGCTTTACGACAAAGACAGAAGAGATTAAAGGTAAAACGAAAGACTTCTGTAGAGAAAAGGTTCAACAGTTTAAATACTTTTTAAAATAAAATAAAATTAATTTTTATTGAAACGTATCTGAGTAAATAGGACGTTTTTAAAAAACCAGACAATAAATTTAATAAATGGTAATTTAATCGCATTTTAAGTCCAAATATACCAGCATTTTGTAAGTAATAAAATATTTTTTTTCCAGAAAATTTTTAAAAATAAGGTAAAATTCTTAAAAACAGTTTCTAACCGTATAATAAAGTTTTAGGGCTCATAAACACCGTTTTTAATAATTTTACCACGTTTTAATAATTTTATATCAAAAATGATTTTTTTGTTACATACAAAATGCTGGGAAGTCTGGATTTAAAATGCGATTTTCTGAAAAACTGTCCAAGATATTGATTTAAAAAAATATACCTTTTTTTATACAAAAATAATAAAGGAATTAAACGGTCAAATAAAAATGTCGAATTTGTCATCAGTGTTAAAAACGCATACATTAAATGAAAAAAAAAAAAAATCTTCGCACCCTGTATAATTCCAACTTACTTAACAGCCGTTTATCTATGGAAAGAACCATTATTATTAGGTTATTTAGTAGACCAAATATCATTGGTACTGTGGTAACAGTTCCAAAGTTATAATTAAAATAGGTTTTTTAATACCAGCTTTGAAAGTCAATATCCCCCTAAGGAAGCGCAATAGATTTTTTAATGAAGTACCGACATCATTTTGGCTCGCTCTATCACCCTTATCATTTTTGACCTTAGCTTTTCGGACACCCTGTATAAACAAAGCAACAAAAATGGCCCAGTACAGTCCTTATTGGATATTTTCAATGATTAAATTAGGATTTATTTCAATACAGGATAGACAAAAAATATATGTATGACTAAATAGGTGATGATATTTTTATAATCTATAATCAGCAGCGTCTAGTGATAGCCAATTTGTTGGGTTAACCCACACCCTAGATAAAAACTAATGTTTAAAATTTTATTTAGGCCTTTAATTATAGGAAATTCATTTATTTTTAGTTATAATATGTTAAATAGAAAACAGATAACGGTCAAAAGTAATTTTATAGATTGTAAACAGTAAAAATACAAAAAAATATATTTATATTTAACAGTGGTGCTGGTTGATCCACCAAATTGGCCATTACCAGCTGCTGCTGTCTTCAATAGATAACGTTTTGCCGTCGGCAATAAATAGGAGGTGTACAGAATAATTCTTAACCTTATTGCAAAAACGGAAATGATTGGCTAAGTTCAATAAGTTAAGTGTTTATAGTTAGGGAGATAACCAATTATTTAGAATTAAATAAAAAAAGTGTAATTCTGTAGAATCAAATAATGATTTATCATAAAAAATACAGTACTAACCTTTTTCTTTGTTTTGGAAATATGGTCGAATTACAATAAGCCCTAATTGTATTTCTAATCGCGTAAAAAAAATCACAACTAATAAAAGAATATCTACTAATAGCAGGGCCGGATTAAACTTGAAGCCGTGAAGCGACCGCTTCAGCGCCGGGAAAGGAGGGCGCAAAAATAGGTTGCAAAAAGTAGGAAGTAGTGCTATGGAATTTTACAGAAGGGCGCAACGTGAAGAAAAGGCGAGACCATTTTTTCTTGCTGTTTACTTTTTCGTGGAAAGATTTTTTGTGGATGACGAGGCGTTAAAAGCGCATATTAACGTAAAAGGAGGTGTAAAAATGCAAAATTACTATAGAAAAGGACGCCTTTTAAAAGGTAAGGACCTTTTTTTGCTCTTCAACTTTTTCCAGCCAAAAAAATTCCCATGTTGTGTTTCTAAGCACCAAGGGAAACGGCGCAAAATGCATAGTTCGCTTCACTTCGAAAAAGCTTCGTCCGGCACTGACTAATAGGAACACCAAATATTATACTCTGGCACGTTTATTGGTTGTTTTTTTGCAAATAACAAGAAATTCAGCTAATCAATTATGTATGCACTTTTATAACTATAGTAAATTATTTCTAAAACAAAGAATAACTTACTTTATATTGTTTGTCTTTATAATTGGCATTATTTAATTTAATTTAAAATACTTTATTAATTTCTTCAATAACTTAAAATGCTTTACCAATTTTTTTCCATTATTGTCATTGTCGATATAGAAATAATTTCCAAAGTTTGTTCGTATGGATTAAGAACCAAACTTTAATAAAATATATTTATTTATTATTGCAAAACTTTTATCGGTGTTCAAAATTAGAAATTTGGGTTTAAATATTAATAATAAAATATATGAAGAATTTTTGATTGGTTTTCCAGAAATTATCTAATAACTAAGCTGCTAGTTGTCCAAAACCATATAACTATTAAAGTGGGTGTTGGTAAATTGGTTCTCGACTGGAAGAGTGGTCATAATTCCATTAACATTCATATATAAATCGGTTCCCGATTCTCAGAAAGATTGTAGGTATATTAGTTTCTGGTAATAAATACGTACACGGCTTAGGCGCCCGACGTCTTAGGCAGACACCGATTCCTTAAAAGGTTTCTTTATCTAAAGGGGGCTTTAATTCACCTATTAGCAATGTTGCATTTTTGCTGTGACTAGGGTGTTGCGTATTTAAATAAACAGGTGTGTTGCATTTTCGCCATGAATTCCGAAAAAGCCAAAGTAATTATGAGTATATGAGAAAAACCGTTCTATTTAGTTCTGATTAGTTAAATAAACAAATTTATAAACACTTACACAATCTTGTTTTATTACTTAGTTGATATTCGGAGGCGGTCAAGTACCGTAAACATGTTGGAAAACATATACGTCGTCTGGGCAACCAAAAAGGTTGGGAACAAATTTTCCTAATATTTTTGATTCGGGAACCACTTTGCATGTGCCCAATATACTTCTTTTTGAATTATTTTTGAAACTGTACCACGTTTACGCTTGATACTCAATTTTTAATATTTGTTATTATAAATAAAGGAGAAGAATCTTTAAAACATCGCACAGTTTTTTGTTGGTGTTAATAATACATTTTCTTCAAAGAATTTTAGTAAGAACTTGATATTAGGTTTTCTACATTCTAGAATATAAAAAAACATGGTAATTAAAAAAAAAACTACATTTTAAAAAAAGGATACAAATTTAATAACAAGTCGAAAGAGATAACATATTATTAGACCACCCTCGTAGACTGTTAAAACCAAATTTTTACTAAGCCCTCTAAATCTTGACGGTAGCCGTTTCATAAACCGGTGTAGTTTTATCCGGCACGAACGTCTGGTTTCGGTATATGTCATAATTACAAGTTGGAACTTGATATACGACCCATTCAAGAAGACTACCGGAATCATTATTGCCAGCTCCGAGTCCGGTTATCTGGGATAAATCTAGGTTGTAACTTATTTTGCTGCCACGGTAATTGGTGTCCGCGCGTAAATTTTGCCTGAGTACATAAAGTTTCGATGTACGGGAGGCTAAAAGGACGGTCCGACTGAGTTACCTACCATCGTGCTTTGCCTTTATACATAGATTTATTGAACTTTATAGTGGGTTATGATCTCTTATACAAGGTGATACTCATATAATTCTAAAAATTAGAGGTAAATTGGGTATTAAATAACACGTTTATTATACAAAAAAAAACTTAAAATATTCCTTTAAATAAAGGTATTACAGAAAATAATATATTGCAGAAACTGCAAGCACAATATCGTCAGTGAAATTTACAAAGTGCGTAACTTTAACATTTTTAGAAATTTTACAGGGCATAATATTTTAAAGCAGAATTTAACAGTAATGTGTGGAAGCATATATTATATAGACTGTCCACGGATGGGGCTTACATAAGAACAAATTGATTAAAAAAAAAACATTTTTTAAAAAAATTACTGTTGATAAAAATTTTTGCTTGTTTTTGTTGATTTTCTATATAAAGTGCGCAAAAACTAAAAAAAAAACATGATTTTTCTCCATGAGAAACTACCTTTTTTTATTTTTAAGCAAAATATCAGAGAAAATTTAGTTAGAATAGTATTTTGAATAAATTCACTTATTCTACAAATGTATCAAAAGTTTCATAAAATTGATTGGTGTTATCAAAAATAAATTAGTTTAGATTTTTATAATAAAATACCCTAAAAAAACTATCATAATTTGCTTTTTAAAACTAGCTCTTCCTCAAATTCATACACAAAAAAAAATTACCTGTAAAAGAATGTGATCAAATCGTTTTTGCCAAATTATAGAGTTTAATAAAATTTTGTAATATAATTTTTATTGATTAACTTTACTTCAAATAACATTTTGCTTAAAATAAAAAAAAGTAGTTTACTCTTGAAGAAAAATCATGGTATTTCAGTTTTTGTAAACCCTATATACAAAATCAACAAGTTTCTTCTTGTGAATCTCTTTTACAAGCAAAAATTGTTATCAAAACTTACTTAAAAAAAAACGAAATTTTTGGTCCATTTGTCCCTACACGAGGACAGTGTGTAGTAAAAATATATTTTAATATGGAAAAAAGTTATTAACAATTGATTGTTGAGCAGTTCTCCAATGATGATCTAAAGTAAAGTTACTCTTAAACGTATTTAGTCATAATGTATTTTTAACAACTATTTGACATTACACTATAAAAACTAAAACATATGACACAATATTATGTATGAATATACTACATAATATTTCTTAAGAACAACACATTTACAATACACTCATTAAAAAAACAATACAATTTGCCAATTTGGACAAATAATAAAAATATAAATAAAATTCCTTTTTAATAAAGGAAATAAAATGCTGATAGTAATTTTGTCACCCCGGTATATACTCCCCAATTGTGATTTAGGTATTGAAGTTATTTGGTCGCTCTATCATATTGTCAAAATATTGCATTTTAAAACGATTCTAGAATTTTTTTGTTAATTTAATCCAATCCATATAATGAAGACCGGCAAATTTAAGTCTGTGTGTGTATATTCACTTTAGGGGATATAAATAAAATCCCGCCCCTATTACAGTCACAACATTTTCGGGATTAAATTCCCTAAATCCCGGGATTTTCAGGATCAATAAATTTTAATTTTTTCAAAAAATTATTGCATGAAACAAAAGCACTTAGTTTTTCTCTCAATTTATCCAGTTGTCAATGCGAATAAAAATAAAAAGTCAGACATTTTTATTTCCCAGCTGAATTAATAGTATTTTGCATTGACATATGCTTTATTTAATGTATATTTTTGATATTTTACTTTTTATTACTTAAAGGGTTTATTAATGCCTTAAGTTTTATTGTATTACAAATGACAAATGTTTTAATGCGATCAAATAAAAATTTTGAGAGCGTATGCCGATGTTGCAGAAATACAGTTTGGTTTTTATTTTTAAAGGGACTTAATTAAGACGACTGAATAAATGTCATTATCAAAAAGTTTGTATTAAGTTGATTTTTCTATATTTTCTCTACCCTCAAATCTCGGGATTAGAAAAAGTCTCGGGATTATATGCCCTATAGACACAGTTAGCCATATTGTTCGCTAACTGTGGCTCATCTTTACTTAAAGTGAATTCTAAGCATAAAAATAGCACAAATATTTTTCATAAAAATGGCCTTAAGAATTATTTTTAGGGAAAAGACATAAAGTCTGAAAATTACTTACTTTATTACCAGATTTTTAAGTACTTTAATATTTTATTATTCAGTTACAATTTTGCGTTTTATTAAATTTTCCCTTATAAACAGCTCAATAAGAGAAAACATTAAAATATTGAGTAGGTTGTAGGATCTAATAGACCACCCAGCTTTTGAGATTAAGTATTATTCTGTCATTAACTTAAGTAAGGGGAATTCCAAGTCAAGAGATTAAACTTTAGGTTATACAAGGGTTATTATAAAATAAAAGCATAATAATTTCCTAAATTAACTTTCCTAATTGTCAAAGAATATTTGATTTAAAAGCTATTTGTCTGTACCTGCTAAAAGCTATTGACAACCACCTGAAATTTTATGGCTACATTCAAATTTTTCTTGTAAAATAATGGACAAAAGGAAGAAAGAAAGGCTTGAATGGTATATGTATTTATTTGACTAAGTATATTTATACCTACATACAGAGTGTCCCAGGATAGGTGTTACAAGAGGACAACTGAACTAAAACTCTTGTTTTTAAACGTCCTTCTGGAAAACCTGGTCGCATGGTTAAAACTAATAAACACATTTTTTTTCCGGTTGGTAATATACAGGGTGAGTTATAACTAAAAATATGAAAAATGACTAAGAGCGAAGTACGTGTATTTTTAAAAATAGGACAAAACTGTATATGCAAATGTTGTAAAGAAATAAATTTTATGTCAAAATTTAAAAGAAAAAAATTGAAGAAATAAAAATATTTTTTACATTTTGCATTAAGAGTTTTTAAATACTTGGCTAAGGGCAGCAAATTTTTAAAAAATATTTAAAATAATAATTATTTTTAAATTTTGATTCCTCTTGCCAATTATTTAAGTTGTAATGCATACTGTAAAAAATTGACAATTACATTTGTTTTACTCTCATGCATTTACTTTAAATTTTGACATAAAATCCAATTTCCTACAACATTTACTTATACAATTTTGGGCATTTTTCATATTTTTACTTATAACTTGCCCTGTATAATACTATTTGGAGTAAAATTTTGAATTTATTAGTTTTGGATCATGCGACCAGTTTTCTTAAAATGTTGTTTTAAATTCAAAAATTTTTGATCTGTTTATCCTCTTCTAACACCTATCCTGGGACACACTGTATGGATATATTTTTAAAAATATACATTTTAGTAAATCGAAAATACTGGGTGAGTTAGAAGTCTGACAAAGCTCATTTACTGATTATCCAATAAACTTTTTACCTTAGATAATATCTTTCATTTATTTTGGTATGCTTGAGCCTGTAAAAGTAAAAGATGGGCAAAGCTAGTACAATGTGGGGTATATCATGAAACTGCGCCATAAGATGAAGAGGAACAAAGTTTTTTATGCTGGTTATCAGAGTTGGGTAGAATACTGAAAATCGGTATTCGAATACGAATACCTGAAAATAGTATAGTACACAATACAGGGTGGCCCACCATATTCGACACGGTCTGTAGCTAGATAACTATGGGGTTTTTAAAAAAGTAAATACTGGAACATATACAGGTCGGATAAGACCAGAGTATAAAATTATTTTAGTCTATACAGGATGTCTCAAAAAAGTGTGACGTATCAAAGTTATATTTTTTGAATGGAATACCCTATATTTTATGACGATTTTAAATTCTACTTTAAAAAATAACTAAAGTTTGTTTTTAGTACTAAGTGTCTAATTTAATTCGTTTTTGTGATATTTGATTTTTTTGAAAAATGCAGAGGTAAAATTAAATTGATTTTACTTTAACACTTTTAACACTTTAAATTTTAAAATGTGTAACAAGATAAGAAAAAGTCTGTTATATCATACGTAGGTCAAATCAAGATCAAATATTGTACAGGGTGATCAAAAAATAATTTAAATTTTTCAGAAAATCAAATGGCATTATCTCTTTTATTTTAAATGGAACACCATGTATTTTTTTACATCACATGATGACAAATAAAATATTCTTTCAAATGGTGTATAGGTTGCCTATACCTATCTTTTGTGCTTTTTAGTAAAATCTGTTTTTACAAATTTTTAATCCAAATGTTTATTTAAATTAAAGTTGGCTGTGACATAGCAGCCATTAATATTTTTCTTAAGAAAATAACAACGACCATTTATTGATTACTAGTGTTTCAGTCAGTTTAAAAGAAGTTACAATAATTTTAAATAAAAACTTTTCTTCTACAACAACAAGATGATATAATACTCGTAGGATGTGAAAAAATGGTTTACTTTAGTCTAGAGTTAATCCTGAAAAATATTCCAGGAAAAACCATCTGATAACCTTAATAGTTGCTTTAAAAAATTTGACACAGTGATATGGATAATGGAAGAAACGAGTTATAGGTCACAGAATGTCGTCATAACTGACCAGAGGCGTTATTAGGATTGTTTAAAAACACAAGTTTTATCATTACCACATTCAGTTAAAATAAGTGTTGTTGGAAGTAGCATTATAAGCAATTAATAAATTTTTTTCTTTGAATTTTAAAAATAGTGACAGATAATACAAAATCTTTTAATTTTGTGCTTTTTTCCAACAAATTTACATTTTACAATAACGGCTTATTAAATAGGCATAGCTATATCACAGCCTACTTACATTTAAATAGACATTTGGAATAAAAATATGTTAAAACGGAATTTACTTAAAAAGTATAAAAGATAGGTATAGGCAACCTATACACCTTTTGAAAGAGCATTTGGTCTGTCATCATGTGGTGTAACAAAATACAGGGTGTTCCATTTAAAATAAGAGAAATATTGCAATTTAACCTTCTAAAAAATTGAAATTATTTTTTGATCACCCTGTATAATCTATGATCTCGATATGACCTACGTATGATAAGGCAGACTTTTTCTAATCTTGTAACAAATTTTTAAGTTTAAGGAGTTTATATTGGTAAAATAAAATTAATTTAATTGCACCCCTGCATTTTGAAAAAAAATCAAATATCACAAAAACGAATAAAATTAGACACTTAGTACTATAAACAAACTTGAGTTATTTTTTTATGTAGAATCTAAAACCGTCATAAAATATAGGGTGTTCCATTTAAAAAATATAACTTTGATACGTCACACTTTTTTGAGACTTTTAACTGTATAGAGTAAAATAATTTTATACTGTGGCCTTATCCGACCTGTATATGTTTCAGTATTTACTTTTTTAAAAACCTCATGGTTATCCATCTACAGACCGTGTCGAATATGGTGGGCCACCGTGTATATATATATATATATATATATATATATATATATATATATATATATATATATATATATATATATATATATATATATATATATTATAATTTCTTATTATATATATATATAGCTAGGCATAAACATAATTTGTGACGTTACGTGACAGAGTTGTCCCGTTTGGGGCACCATTCAAAATGTAATAATGGCAGTGGTGTGGTGGTATCGAGCTAAAAACTTAACAAATCTACGCCTTTGCTAAAAATGTATTAAGAAGAGCTAACTAAAGCTCAGGACAAAAAACTGGATTTTATTTAAGTTTTGATGTAAAGATTCTTAAATTAGTATCAGTCCTAATGCATTACAATAGTTGTGTTATTATTAGAGAGTTCTATAGGTGGAGGGTCTGGTTAGATCTGGTAAGCAAGTCTTTTTTAAATTCCCTAATTAAACCCAAGACTAATACACACTGAAAAAATTGTAAAGTTAACAGATTTCTTTACTAATTACAAAGTTGTAGACATTTGTGCCCCAAACGAGAATAGACCCTTGACAGTATCAAATTATATTTTGTTATATGGATCTTTCCATATTTTATATTTTTGTTAAATTTCTATTTGAATTCTAATATTTTTTGGTATGGGTTATATGTACAAAGTAAAATTATAAAGTTTAAGAAAATTATAGTCATTAAAAAAAATAGTACATTTAGAACATTTTTCATAACGCTACAATTTTTCCATTTTTGATTATTAGGGTAGCCTGTGTATGCAATAACCTGTTTTGAGCAATTCCCTTTTTGCTTGTACAGGGTTCGTCCGTATATTTAGACAGCGCCTATCTCGTGTTTTATACAATGTAGAAAGAAACTTTAAATACAAAAGTTTTGAAAAATTATTTAAACCGTAAAAAAATATTTTTGCACATACAGATTAAACAAAAATGTGTGGAGAAGATAGATAGATAATTACATTAACTACATTTTCGTGCAAAAACCAAATATCTACGATGCGTGCTTCTTGAGATATCTAATTTTGTCCAAAATTTTCTTAAACATCCTATAGTGTGGCATCGGCACTAAGGTGAGACTGTACATCTACAGTGGAAATTATACCCAGATTTAAATGGCCATATTTTCGAAACAAGATAAATATATTAAATATAGTGTTTTTGTAAAGCCTTTTAAAAGACATTTTAATGGTGACATAATATACAAGAAGTTCCATTAAAAAAAAATCTTCTCCCAACAATTTTCGTTCACTCTGTATCTGCAAATATATATATTTTTTGACGGTTTGAATAATTTGCTAGAACTCTTGTAAATAAAGTTTTTTTCTACAATGTATAATAAACGAGTTAGGCGCTTTCTAAATATACGGACCAACCCGGTACATGGTTGTGGTCGTTGGTGGGTGGCAACCTAATTAAATAAGACTTAATTATTGCCAACCCTATTTGTATGACGCCCGATTTATGTATAAATACGACTATAAAAGATAAAAAATAAACATAAAAACGTATTGCACCATATTTCTCGGAACTAGAAAAAACAATAACATAACATAAAATTTACATATTTTGTCTGTACCTTGCACCCGTCGCGTCGGCATCATGCCATCCTTCGGTGCTTTTATCTGTTTGAAAATGCTGAACATTTAGTAGTGGCAGGGGGCGCGCAAAGGTAAATTTTGATTTATTTTGGGATTAAATAGTTTAGTACTTAAATTTTCTTTTTGTTTACGATAATTAAAAAATTTACATTTATGAATGATGGGTGGGAGGGCTCTCTGAAACCTATGCCCCTTCCCTCAAAAACAAATCCCATGGTAATACTTACATTAAAGCCCAATTTTAAACTATTATATAACACACTTTTTATTAAAACATTTTTAACTTTTGATTTAATTAAGTTTAATTTTTTACTTTTTAATGAACATTTTTAAATATTTTCATTTGTGGCTTGCTATCCTGTTATTTTTATATAAAGTCAAATAAATATCTTTTCTAAGTACCGGCTTTCGACGAAATTACTAGCAAACCTGTCATTTTTATTTGGAAGTGTTACCTACAAGTTTTTAAATTGTGGTTGGTTATTTGGTTAAATAGGATGCATATTTCTGATGTTTGAAAATTTATGTGATACATCCGGTTAAACCGCAAGTGCTTCCAACTTACAAGGTAATTCCAAAAATACAAGTACACATGTTATACCTATCCTAATTAGTTTTTAGGTAACGGCATTCGAAAATGTAATGTTTACCGCCATTTTTATCGATTTGTTGAAACACAAATAATGATAGAAAAGGATTTATGCGATTTTTACACATATTATATCCATAGGTATATCTTATCACTGCAAAAATTCTATTTTAAGTTTTACCAGAAGTTCCACAAAAATTGACTTTTGGCAGTAAAGACTTTCAATAATTCAAATGGAAACCCCTTAAATTTAAACTTAACACCTATTTTTCAAGTTTTTGTTTATTATATCCTATCTTTGTACATAATACTTTTTAAGAAATTAAAAATTTTAGCGCTAGGCTAGCTTAAATATAGCGAAGGAAATATATTTTTAACGTTTCAATAAGAATAACTAAACAACTACTATCAAAATCATGAAGCACTTCTC